>VMDR010010982.1:0-29509 GCA_007922815.1 Macrotus californicus
GGGGGGAGGAGATGGGACAACTGTAATAGTATAATCAATAAAATATATTAAAAAAAAAATACTCCAGGGTGAAAGGCGAGCCAAGTGCCCGCCTTGTGTAGGCGCTTTACCTAGAGCAGAATTCTGTAGAGACTTGTGCAATGCTTTCCTCTGTGCGTGACACAACTGACCCAGAGGCAGTGACAGGTCCCCTCTCTAAGCCATTGGAAACTGTTCTGCCGCAAGCGGAGATTAGTTATCTGCCCTCTGCAAAACTATTGTTTAAATAAAGAAATAAAAAGTAACATCGTGATGCTAAAACAGAACTAAACGACAAATGTCAATTAAATATTAATTCAATAAATAATAAATAAAAGTAAAATAATATATAAATCATAGTATATATAACATTATGTATAATATAAATAAAAATAAGAACGAAGGAGAGGCTATCAATACAATGTGCCTCTTCATTCTCTTTATTAAATATCTATTGAGTAAATTCTGAATGGGCACTGAAAAAGAATGGGCGAGTAGAGTGGTAAATTTGACATTGTCTTCTCATGGAGCTTATACATCAAACAAGTAAGTATAATATAATAAGAATGGCAAATGTTAGCAAAGGCAGAAGGATTTCAAAATGTAGAAGCTCTCCAATCATTTCAAATTTAATGTGGATGTTTATCAAATATGGAAGTAGGATTAGTAGACAAGTGTACTTTGAGCACCTATCAGGATCCAGAAAGCAAAATCCAGAACAAAGTGAGACCCATGAAACATTTCAAGACAATGGCAAAGTAATTTCAGTCATGTTCAGAGCAGGGAAATGAGCACTAAAAGATTAGTTACACTACTGCACAAAACAGCAGAATGTTGAGTTGGCAGAATTGCTCAACTAATTACACTAAGCTGCATGAAAGAAAATAAATGCATTAGAAAGAGTTTAAAAGGTTTGAAGCCTAAAGTAGAAAAGTTGTGGAAAGTATGCTTGAAATGAGTCCATGACTCTAGAAAGACGTGCCAGGGACATCCGCACACTACAAAACAGAGGACAGATAAAAATACCAGTTCATGCCTGATCTTAAAGGTGACACATTCCCAGTGATTTAGAAGTCCTTATTTTGTCATTATTCTGCTTTTGGTTTAGAGTTTTGCAGGAGTCATAGATATACTGGCAGGACTCTTTCAGTAATTTTCTTCCCGAAGGCCAAATCACTTTGATTATTTCATAGAATGAATAATATATCAAATCTGCATAATTGTAGAATATTTGTAAAATTATAAATCCTCAGTACTTTGAGTCCTTTAATGTTTGAAGCAATATCATGAAATTTCTAGATCTATAACCAGATTGTTACTTTTAGCCTAAACTAGGCAGTAGAAATGGCTATAAAGACTCCCTCTAAACTAAGACTCCACAAAATAACTGTTGGAATTGCACAATAAACATTGCTTGTTGATTAAAAAAAGAAAACTGTAATTTTTTTGAGAAACTGTGAAGAAGCGATAAAATATTGGGTAAGAATGATGTGGTCATCCAGTCATTGTTTCATCCCTTTGTTTGTTCATCATCTGTAGAAAGACGTTTTAGCACTTCTAGGTATCAGGCACTGTGCTGTTCAGTGCGGACACCAGGGTTATGAAATAAACACCTGAGCCTCCACCCCACAGAGCTCACACTCTACTTGGAATTAAGGACATTTAATAAGCGAACTTCCAAACATCATACAATAATTAAGGGAATTACATGTAATTAAGACTTTGGACAGGGATAGGAGAGATGTCAAAAAGAAAATGATGTTCTATGGAAGTCTTACTTTTGTTGTTAATTCAAAAACAACGTGCCTATTGAGCACAGGGATTTATAAAGGTGCCTAACAATTTTTAAGTATTTTAGAAATCAAGTAGAAAAATGAGTCAGATAAGATTCATACGAGATTTGTAACTAATTGTATAACAAAGTACAAATAGTTTCAATTGATAAATCACTGCCAGTCAATCTTTAGTTGTGTGCTATAAAGCTCTGTACTGGACACCAATTCATAAAGTATTTATATCAATGCCTTGGATGGACACATCAAACTTTCCTTTGAAAATGATATCAAAGCTGGCAGGGGTGGTTAAAACATTGCATACAGAATTAAAACAAAGACCAGAGATGGTAAGTCAAATGTAATAAGATACTCTTAACTATCAGTAATAATTGTGAATTCTTGTTAAAGTGAGTTAAAGTAAGTATGAGGTGCTAAAGACCGTCAGTGACATTGGAACACAGAAATCCTGCTGTGACACAATGTGATACACATGCAAAAGCAGACATTGAACACTTAATGCTCACGTGATATTAACAGAAGTGAGGTCATTTCTTCGTGACAATTGTTACCATAGCTTGTTCCGATTAGACTCAATTCACGGCATGTCCAGTTCTGGGGACCACAGGCATAATTTTATGGACTGTCATGTAGATTATTTTGGCAGGGACCTAGAGGCCAGAGGTATCTCAAACATCAAGAAGGCAAAGAGAGGCACATAAAACACATGCAGAAGCAGGTGCAGAGCAGTGGGTGAGGTACCCCAGGCAGATACTCTTGTAGGCACAATGACAGATGTTCTGCAAGGTGATCTGTGTGTGGTCTCAGCAAATTTGAGCTACCACAGCCGTTAGAGGAAGTGCAGGCCCTTATTAGACTCGAGGGGACCCCTACTCTAGATGAATGACCCTACAAGAAACTAAAATTAATGACACCCTCTGAAACAACTCAAGAAAAGAGAAAAAGGTGAGACCCTGTTTCTAGAGGTAATGGAACACGAGGAGAAGAATGGAATGTGCATCCTGGGTATTGAACAGAAGCCAATGGCCCCGATCATGTGGACTCACCGCAGAGCTAACAGCAATGCAGAGGCATACATTTCTCAGAGCTCCCCAATCCCTCCTGCCCGGGAGAGGATGTGTCCCTGACCCGTGGGCAGTGCGGAATCTACAGGGGACAATAGCATTTTCCCACTCGGGAAAACAAGAATTACAGAGCTGATCAGGCTCCATAATTAAGTCGATATTCCCTCGACTCCACTGCGCAGTTGACTCATTGCCAGTGAGACACTGAATACTATCCCGTGAGCTGATGGCTGTGCTGGGTTCGGAGAATGTGAAAACAGAGGGAGCCGGTGCTTTGACGTAAAGAATCCACTATAGGTAATGGAGAATTATTAAAGTTTTTAAAGCCAGCAAGTAACGGGCTAGATTTCAGAATGATAGCTCGCAGCAAAATGGTACGGTTTAATAACCTATTCACACGGTTGAGAAATAATGTTAAAGACATGCAGGCCAGAAAACATTTGTTCAAAGATATTACATATGTAATATTTTGATGTGTATCTTAGTTGGGAAAGTAGTTTCTGGCATATTGCAGAGAATACACCAATATAATTTAAATCACTTTTTAATTGTATATGTTATATTTTCTTTGTCAAAAATTCTAGTAATAGAAACATGCCGGGTCACATTTTTATGTGAATTTGAATCATTTAAATATAAAATAGAATGTATATAAAATATTTATAGATCGCACTTCTTGAGAAAAATGTTAAACACAGCAAATAACCTTAAATTTAAAAATCGAAATGCGTGGACTGTAAACTGTCACCACACGGTGGTGCTATAGGGACAACTGTGGCCAGCGGCATCTGTATTCCAGCCTTCTCTCTGCATTTACACAACTACTATGTTTGTAGCCATATTCATAATTTGAGGCTTTCTAAGAAAGTAGAATTACTCCATATCTAATGTACGGACTGGAACTGACCGTCTTCAGCAAATCGAATGTCCTCATTCTCCAACTGCTGCCTAACATTCCTCAGTGAAAAGACACTGCACATCATTTAACAAGTCGCCCATCGACGCTCATCCCGATGTCTCACAATAGTTCACTAAGGCAAGTGATGTCATAAAGAGCATTCCTGAACAATTATCTTTGAATACGTAGGAAGTGTGTCGGGAGTCTGTATTTTACCAGAAGAAATTTCTGGTTCAAAGCCAATGAACCTTTGAAGTTCTAATAAATATGGTCCAATAGTCCTAGTCAAAGGTCCCAGCAATTAAAGCTCTAACCAACACTGTATGAGGACGTTCATTTTCTCTCATGTCGCCATGATGGAACGTCTGCTGTCTCTTTAAACGTTGCCACCGGATATGAAACTGTTGGTGGGGATAATTTATCATTCCTTCATTAGCAGTGAGGTTGAATAGCTTTTATTTTTTGTGAGCTTTTGTGTTTCTGTTTAGTGATTTCCCAGCTCAAATCATTTGCCTATTTTTCACTTTATTTAGGGGGTTACATTTTTGTTGTTTTGGATTGGTCAGCACTTTTCATGTGTTAATGGGTGTGAGTCATTTGGCTGTCGTGTCTGTTATTTCATTTTCTCTTAATCTGTCACTTATCTTTGAATGTTGATGGTGGTGGCTTATTTTTGCAAGTGAGTTTTCACTTTTTTGGTGGTCAAACTCCAGGATTTTACCTGTTATAACTTCTTGGTTTGGTTTGGTTTTGCTTTGCTTTGAAAAAGTTTTCCAAAATTTTAAATCTCTATGAAGACATTTCTTTTATTTGACTGTAATGCACTCATATGAGGTTTTTTACATTTAGTATTTTTATGCATGTAGAACTCATGTTTTTATGGATATCCAATGATCTGAGCACAATGTATTAAATAGACATTTTGCTTCTCCAATGATTTGAAATATTATCTTTATCAGGTACCAGTTTCAAACTTTCTGTGATTCTGTGAACAGCTAACCAAAGTATTAATATTTCCACACAAATAAATGTGATAGACACAGAATTATTCCCACTTCCAAGGAGCAAGAGACCTTGGAGAGTTAAGGGATTTTCAAGAAGTCCCGTGACTACATTCAAGGCTAACCTGGGCCTGATAACCCATCTTTCTTATTTCTTAGTATTTTTTTCTCATTGTGTTGCAAACTCTGATTTGGAATCACAGAAAATAGGTCACTTTTGTCCTCTTTCATCTTGGTTTCTTTTCAGTCACAGAAGAAGTGTGTCGTGGGTCCCCATGCCAGAACGGGGGCACATGTGTAAGTGGACGGACGAGCTTTGTCTGTGCCTGCCGACACCCTTTTACCGGTCACAACTGCACTGTCAGGCTGACGGAGGAAAATGCTGTAGCTCCAGGTAAGACAGTGCAGACACCCTTGGGTTCAATGTCACATACAAAAACATTTTTGGAAGTATTTATGAATGAGCATGTAAGCCTGTTTAATCTGGACTCACTTGGGAATTAATAACTGTTACTTCTGAAACTTAACTGGGTAATGCACATGATTTACAAGTAGAAACATCATTTTGTCAAGTAAATTCACATTGATGTACATTTGTTGAAATTTTCAATATTGGTGTAATAGAGACAGGTTTTTTCCCCCCTGGGCATCCTAAAATATAATATAAACTCTTTCTCTTTAAACAAGTTGTTAAACATTTACCTTTCATTCATATCAGATATGGTCATTTGAATAAAGCTTTCTTAAGTGCTTACTAGCAAAGCATCTGTTCGCCTCTTGACTGGGTAAGGACTATTAGAACATGCTCGAATTAATTGAGTGAAGCAAGATGTCTTTTTTTGTCCATTTACTTTTGTGATTATTGGTTGCTATGAGATTACTTCAAGATTGTACCATTTCTGATTTTTTGTACAAGAAAATATATGCAACATTTAAAATGCATTCTCTTTAGTGAGAACAAAAAAACATATTCAAATCAGGCTTTTAATATGCCGCAAAGTGAAAAGTAAAGTTTGTAGTCTATTTTTAAGCCTCAGCCTTTGTTAGGACGTTTGGCATTAATTACATAGAGAATTCCTTTTGTCTACTTCTCTATGGCGCATACGACTTCATTTGGTTTCCGTTTAGCCTCTCGATACTCTTTGACAAGGTGTTGGAAAAATTGTTTATACCTCATGTCAGCTTCAATTCCTTCAAGGGGCTTTGGATTCCTTTATCTCTGGAGAGAACAAAGCAACATGCAAATGAATCTTTGAGATATTTTTATGGCGGAGGTAGAATGTTATTATTATTCTTTCCTGATCTAAATGGAGAAACTGAGGCTCAGAGATGCTAAATGGTTTCAGGTAACTCAGCCAAGAGGACAGGGAAGCATCCAGACACACTGGCCCTTGTTAATTAAATATGGTGAATGACCTTTTTCTTCTGCTAACCCTTTCTGTACCTGAGATAAAACGTTACAGATATGATGAAAGGCAAAACAAGGTAAAAACATAAAAATTAACTTGTTCCATTTTTTCCTTTAACAGATTTTTCCAAAGGATCTTACAGATATGCTCCAATAGTGGCATTTTTTGCCTCTCATACATATGGAATGACTACACCTGGTCCTATTCTATTTAATAATTTGGATGTCAATTATGGATCTTCATATACTCCAAGTACTGGAAAATTCAGAATTCCATATCTTGGGGTATATGTTTTTAAGTATACCATTGAGTCATTTAGTGGTCATATCTCTGGATTTTTAGTGGTTGATGGAAGAGACAAGCTTGCATTTGAGTCTGCAAATATTAACAGTGAAGTACATTGTGATAGGGTTTTGACAGGGGATGCCTTACTGGAATTAAATTATGGGCAGGAAGTGTGGCTACGACTTGTGAAAGGAGCGATTCCAGCCAGATTTCCCCCAGCGACCACGTTTAGTGGTTACTTGCTATACCGCACATAAGTCAGAACGAAAGACTATCACCCCTGCTTGGGAGGGGCCAGTGTCTTCATGTACCTGCATGCACACCTGCTCTATTTTTGGTTTTCCTACGCACAGTGAAAATCTACTTTTTAAGTCTGACTGAGGCTGTAAGTTTGTTTATTTCATAAAGTCCTTTGGATGTCTTTTGGATAATCTGAGTCTGAAGGAGTTCTTGCTCCTAAAGAGATTCAGGGGCTCAGGAAACAAAGTGCATGTGTTAGCATAGCTGCTTTTGTTTCCTCATATGCAGTCATTTCAATGAAAGTAATATAAAATGGTAGTCACCCCACACCCTCAGTCAGAGCAGCCTTTCCAGGAAAACATTAACTTGTGCTGTTCTTTGCATATGTAAACATTAACATGTATGTCTTAAATTCACAAATTTAAATAAATTACTCAAAGATGAAGAAGTGTTTCTTTTTATATTTACTATTTACTGTGAGTAAATAAATGTTGTATATTGAAATTTTTATTCATAATCAAAACTAAGAAAGAGAACTGTTGTTCTCTTGCTGTAATTAGAGGATAAAGTAATAATTAACCAATATTTGAAAATGTATACCCAAGTTTAAGGATATATAAGTGGGTCTTTCACTTGTCTCCATTATACAATATCTACCAGGGGAAAGCAAACCTTCCTCTCTGGGTGCGCTCCTGCAGCAGCACATTCAGACCTGCCTGTGTTTTCACACAGGGTACAAAATACTCTAAAGTGATGCTACCATGTGTGGGATGCTTGCTATGCCCTGATTCTCTTCTGAGAAACTTACATGCGCTGTCACATTGATTCCTCACAAAGACTCATAAGGTGGGTGTTATTGTTATCATTTTATAGCTGAAGAAACTGAGACACAGAGAGATTAATAAATGGACCAATTTCCACAATTACTACGGACGGAGGCAGAATTTTGAATGAGGCCATATCGTGTCTGGCACACACATCCACCCTTTCCTTGTGCTGCCTCCTGCAGATACACCACGACGTACTTACTCACCCCTGTCTGAGGTCATTGAGATTGTCTCCAGTGTTTTATTATGACAATATTGTTGTAGTGAACACCTTTAAAAATACTTTCCTACATATTTGACAAAGTATTTCTAAAGAATAGATTTCTATAGGTAATGATAAAAATAATAATGACATTTTTTGGTATACAAGCATTTTTATGAATTAATTTGTTTAATGCTCAATAATCCTATGAATTACATATTAAGCCTATGAAATATATACTACATATTATCATCTGCTTTCTACAGATAAGAAATCAGCATATACAGGCTAAGAAATTTTGCTAATATAACAGCAAATTATGGACAATTTCTTGAACAAAGGATAAACATTTTTTTATTTTGATAAGTACTATTAAATTGCCCTCAAAATTTTTTCTACCTATCCATAGTTCCATTTTGTTCATGTAAAATAGTGCTCTTTATCCCCCACATATTCTCATCAAAACTCACAATTTTTAAATGCCACCAGTCTTGAAGGTGCAAATGGAATTTACTTATAAACAGAAGCTTGAAAACTTCAAATTTGCTGCAACTTAAATGCATATGTACAAAGACCTGTACCGAAATGTTCGTAGAAGCCTTATTTGTAACAGCCAAAATGAGGTGCCACTGACAGGTCCAGCAGCAGATGAAGGGTTCAGCGAGCTTGGGCATAATTATTCATAGAGCAGAGGACCGCCAAGCAATAAAGAGGAATGAACAGCCTACAACAGGTAGGACGCTCATTTAGAACAAGGTTTCAAACTGCGACCTGACGAACCTTAGCCACCCCTGCAGGGAAGTGTGCAGTGAGCATTTTTTTTTAAAAAGTCATATGTAATTGATATAAAACATTGTATTAATTCTAGGTGTTCTACATGAATATTTGATATATGTACATATTGTGAAATGATTACCACAGTAAGTTATCAACCATCACCTTACATAATTCTGTGTTTTTCTTGTGATGAGAACTTTTGAAATCTATTTTCTTAGCAGTTTTCACATGTAAAATACAGTCTTGTTATCTTTAGCATTACCCATTAGAATGTTCCACGCTGAGTGGAAATAGCTGGGCTTTAATACCTCAGCCTCGCTCTGCCACCTCACGTAGCCAGGGCAGTTGCGAGCGGGATGCTGACAAGTGGAGGGACAGTTTCTGCTCTGTTACATGAACATGTGCTCCTTTGAAAACATTGGCAAGTTTTGATAGTTTATTTAGTTCCTGCTTAAAATGGCATCGCCATCTAAACTGTTTTGCATCTTATTTCTCCAAGGACTCACAGACTGAACAGAATTTTTGTCTTATAAAAGTACATTTCAGTGCGGATTCCAGGGAGTTCAGTGTCCTGCGCATTCTTTACTGTTAGCAGAATAGAAGGAGGTAAACGCTTTGACGGTGGTTGTCACTGCCAGGCACAATTCAGTTCACTGGTTTTGTAATTAGATGAAAACATTTAGCACTTAATGATGCTTTGGTGTTTGGAGTTTTAATTACTAATATTATTTTTACTATCATAAGTATTTTGAGAAATATGCAAATGACAAATTACCTATTAGTAGCTAAAAAGCATTGTAATAATTTTTAAGTTGTTATGATATTGTTTGGCTATTTTTAAAAAAATCCACCCAACATAATGTAAGGTAATTAGTTTAGCAATGTATTTCTAATTGTCGTGTTCAAACTTACCCATGAATGAAAAATATAGCACCAGGATTTTCTAGATATTTTTCCTACAGAGACAGCAAATTTTTATGAATATTATTTTGTAGACGGAATTTGAGAGCTCTTCTCTCTCAGCAGCCCTTCCTGTCCAGCAAGCTCCTGAGGTACACTAAGGACCTAATTATGATGACAATCTCACATCCATTCACTCAGCAGTTATTTAATGATTGCCTGTTTTGTGACATGCAGGAGAAATCCCATATAAAAATAACTTTAAAATATCAAGTAAATTATTACAGACAGATGCTGCATTTGGAATACATTATTCAGAGATGTGAGGGTATTTACTACCACCAAAATCATGAGTAGCCCAGTGAGGATGAAAATGAATCTTTAATAACTAGCTCCTCTTTTTTCTGCACCTCTGACCAAATCTTCATTACCTCCTTTGGATCACTCCAGGAAGTGAGGAAGTTCATATTCAAAGTGAAGTGTACCTATATTGCTCATTTGTACCCTTTTGCACCAGTCAAAAATCTCATTTTGGAAGAATGGGCTAATATTATTTCAGGATTATGAAATTATTAAAATAAGCCATATTGATATTTGGTTGACTGGCCTATTTAATCCTCTTAGAGAAAGTTTTTTGTTGGTCATCTGTTTCAAAATATACATTTGCTTAATCAAATAAATTTCTAATTTGTAGAAGTTTGGTTACATTATATATACAGTATATATAATATACATTATAGATAATAAAAATATCATTATATACACATTCAGTTAGTTTTATAGATATATATAACAAAGTTTTTATTTATCTAACATATGTAATATAAACATATTTATCTAATACATAAAAATTATATATAGTGTGATATAAAAAACTTAAGGTTTTTTATGCACTTTTAATTCAAGTATGAAGAAAATGGATAGAGAAATTTGGTTCCTTTTTTTAAAACATTGTTATGGTTTATTGTCAATTTTTTCACATTAGAAACTAGTCAAGTAATATTTTTATCATTATTAAAGGCAATTTTTAACGTAACCATTTGTCTAGTCAAAACTGTTTGCCTATCCTCATTCCTTGCAAGCACCTACCTGTGAGAAACACTGAAGCAGAAACGAAGGCCTGCCCTTGTTAGGGCTGTGCGTTTAGTCTGTGGGTTGATGCCTGCAGTTAGCAGCCGAGATGTGTGCTGGCTGCCCCGGTGATTTCCAACCCAGGGTTTCATCGATGAGCCCAGGAGCGGTATAAAGCACCTTCTCCTGAGCGCTTTTATCTCAGCTCAGTGAGAATCTTCACCAAGTTATACTGCATTTGTGCCTAGAGGAAACAATCACGAAGTCGTGTTCATTTCTCCGGGGTGACGTCTTAATTAAGCAATCTCAAACTCAGGAAAAAGTCAAATTTAGGAGTTTTTACTACATGTATTCATGGATTGCTTTATAAATCATCAAAGCCCAGGCTTTAGTCAAACATTGTACAGATACCAAGTGTTGAATGTTGTAATTTTAGGATATTTTAAAATGCTATCTTCATAGTTTACAAAATACCAGCCTACACCAGATCCCGGTTGTAGCATGCTTTCCTATTAGCAGTTGGGTTCAGATAGATGCGTCGACCCGACCGGAGATCGCTGTTCAAAGTACAGCAGGACACAACAGGGAAGTCGGTGCTTTTCTTCAGCGTATTTTCAGTGCTTCTGAACCCAAATCCAAATATTTGAATTCAAACACTGGTTTGAATTTTCGGTTTTTCAGATTCAAACAAAAATCAGTTCCGCTCAGGTTAAGAGCGAGAGCACCAAATGACACGGCCAAAGGGTGCGTGTTCTTATAAACGCTGCGCTGCTTTGCTGACTCCAGCAACAGAGAAGAAGTTGACTCCCTAGATTTTCTTCGTCGGAATACAGTTACAGACGGTTTCCAAGGGTTTTGTGATTTACTTCTCCTCGTGTACTTTGCTGTCACTGTCATTATCTGCAAAACATTATTTGTGCAAAATATTCAAATGTATAAAGAGAACCACATGTGTATTGCTTTCTCTATGTGACATTGGTGAGTTAGGAATGACAGTGATTGGCCAGAAAACATATGTAGGGAAAATTTCATTTACTTACACTACCTCTAGCCATTTCCAAAACTGATTTGATGTGGCTAGACGGATAATATATTGTGTAAGAAGAATATTAAAATTTCACAAAGATAGTTCTTACTTATACACCAAATATATGCCAAGACCACGTGCTCTTTTTTATCCTAATTTCACAGATATATTTACGTGCACTAATTTTCATGAGCTGTCAGAAAGTAATCTGCTGTTGACAAAGAATGTCCCGCAGAGAGGCCACCCATATTTTCAACCCTTTTTTGATTCCCCACTGTACCTTATTTCTCATTGTACCATTGTAGATTTGCTGTCTAATGAACATGTTTAGATCTCTTTAATCCTACTGAAGAGGAAGGTGAAAGTATGGAAATTTATTTATTTATTTCAGAATTTATGCTGCTATTTATTTGGTAGCATCATGATCTCTGTTATTTCTATTAAAGCCTCAGTCCTTGTGCTGGCTTCCCCTTCATATACTTTTTCTTATTGTTCAACTACAGCTGTCCCTGTTACTCTCCCCCTCCCTACCCACCCCCACCTCCCACCCTCAATCCCCCCCATTGTCTTTGTCCATGTGTCCTTCATACATGTTCCTTGATGACCCTTCCCCTTCTTTCTCCTGTTATCTCCCTCCCCTCTCCCCTCTAGTCACTGTCAGTTTGTTCTTTATTTCAGTGTCTCTGGATCTATTTTGTTTTGTTATTAGGTTCCACTTACAGAAATTTAAAAAACCCTCCAGAGATTGCATGTCTTTTTAATGTGACTTTAATTGCCCTTTCTGAATCCTGTCACGGCATTTTTGAATCATGATTTTATTTCATAATCTCTAATTCTATTTGATTTAAATTGTGAGCACACTGACTGGTCATCAGTGGGTTTTAGCCTATCACAGGGCTCTAGATTAACAGCAAACAATGAATGGAATTAACAACATACAAGAACTTTACTGCATACAATTAATGGAAACAATAAACAAAGACTATCATGGCATTTCTGTATCATTTTGGCTTCTTCCCACACGGTATACTCCAAGTAGAACCTGTTTGAGGAAATGACATCATCATGCACAATACACCTATATACCCTAAGGGCATTCTTGAATGTCACAAAAGAAAAGCATTCTTATATTTAAGAAAGATATTGTAGCTGTCACAGGAGCAATATTGATATCCGAAAACGGGCTCTGTAATCGATTTTAGGCAATGGAAAGACCCAGATGCCTGTAGAGCCCCTTAGACCTCCATGAGGCCAGGTCCCAATTGCCCAGATAAAGTTTTTTCTACCGCAGCCAGTGGCACATCACTGAGATTCGTAAATACCGGGAACATGCAAGAAATGGGGAGGAAAACTAAATGCCTTAAGTTCATTAATTAAATTTTAAACTTTTAAAAAGTTTTCTAGTAAAACTTATTTTACCCAACTTAATGGAGACATATTTTATCTTATAATCGCCAACCCAAAACTATTCCTTATTTCTCATTTTTCAATCTGGAAAGTTAAAATGTGACATCTATATTTGGCTAATGTTATTATCTTTGTTAGAGGTTTTAAGCCTTTGATGAAGACATCAAAATTTCTTAAAATATTCTCATTCTAGCTGTAACAAACAGCTACTAGCTAACATACCCTAGCAAGATACTTAATACACTGATGTGGTTTTGCCAACAAGACAGTCTTCACACCTTCACACCAAAATTATCTTCATAATTATCTTCACCTTGTGAGAGACCTATTTGCAATAAGGCCAAATAGTCACTGCCTCGGGGAGAAACCCCTTTCGACAGGAAATAATCATACAGAATGTTGTCTGCCATTCCTTTTTGAAGTGCACATAACCACAAGTTACTAATTTCCCTATGTCCCTACAGTTTAAAAGTCATAATACCATTTTCCCCTACACTTGTAAAATCAAAAGAAACACAAATTTAGGAAGAAAATTCACGAAGATTTTCTTTCCCTATTGTTTCTGGCGGCCATCTGGCAGGAAAGGCATGACAAAGACAAGATGAACAAGAAGAAGGAGAAAGAGCAAAACAGAAATCAGGTGTGGAAGGGGAAAGGGAAGGGGAAAGGGAGGGGGAAGGGGAGGGGGAAGGGGAGGGGAGTTCGAGGAGGAAGAGAACCCCAACTGCAGGAGGAGGGAAGTGAGAAGGAAAAGGAGAAAAACTCAAGTCAAACTAGTCGGTGTTGAGAGAGAGAATATGGCCAGACAGAGGATGAAATAGCGCGGAAGAGCAAAAACCATCTGAGATATTAGATGGGGATAGCATTTAATCAACCTCCGCCTGGCCTCGATGATGTAAAACACTAGCAGAGTAAAGCTATGACAGGGAAATTGCCGTGTCTCTGCTCACTCCAGCTGCCGTTTTGAAAATCATGAATATGTCTTGAAAAAATGTTAGGACGTGCATTGAGCTTTGGGGAATGCCATTCTCTAGCAAATGTTAACATTAGCATCCCAAACCAGGAAGGAAAAGGACACGAATTTCTTTCTTCATAATGCCAAAAATTGTGATTATGTGTTCTCATTTTATTTCCCATCTTGTTTCATGAAACTTGACAATTTGTCAAACAAGAAAAAATCTTACCATTCTCACAAAGTTTCTTTGAGTGGGATCCCAAGATTATTTTCTGGTATAAAGTGATTATCAATATGGTTGTTCACCGTACTTTCTGAAGTCCTAAAAGGTAGCTTTATATATTAAAATGAAAAGCATAAATGGGTAAAATGGGCACATTTTTAATACGTGGAGCTTAAACTGCATTGATGGAATTGCCAAGTTTCTGCACTGGCATTGCTGCTAAATAAGTGTGGGAAGTTAGCAAATGTATTTAATGTTTAATGTGTTTCCTGAGCTCTAAACATAAGGAAAATGCAATAGGCTTTTACAATTTTTCTTAAAGTAGTGGATTTGAAATTTTTTTTACATTTCTTAGAGTAGTAGACTTGAAATGAATTCAAATTGCCCTTATTATGAAATATATTCTGTATAAATACTGATCAGAAAATAATTTGTAATGATATATGCTTTTCTTTCTAAATCTCTTAGAAGGTACAGAAAAATAAATTTCCACCTGTTGGGGAGGATCTTCCTTCTACTAAATTCTTCTGGCTGGAACTAATCATAAATTAACATGAGGTACATTAACAGGAGGAAATGACCAAATCTGTGCTGTATGTACATACAGAGGTTCTCCAAGAATATGGGACCTGAGGACAGAGGCAGTTAAGTCTTATATGCCATCTTGAGCTAAGGAGAAAGCAAGGGTAGAAGATTTGGACTTCAAAGGGCAGGAAGCAATTTGCATGGAGATAGAAACACAAATGTTCGTTAAATAAATGTTTGCTGGGCCATCTTCACAATGAGATGCAGAGAGGACTTTGATTAAAGGGCCTTGCTAAGTTCCTGCCTACACACGTAGTTCCTATTAAACTTTAATTATCTATCATAATATCTCCCTTTCTGGAGCAGGCCATCTAACTAAGATTTTTTAGCCTTTTTGGGACGGGTAGGGTAGGGAGAGGTTAAAAGTTCTTTCTGAGGCTTTTGTTTCTTAAAATAACCAGCTTAAAATAATCAATATCTTAAAAGGTGTTTTTTGGGCAGGAAACATGCTTCCCCTCAGACCTAAAGTAAAATTTCATTGATTTCCATCTGCATTTCTTGGAAAAGAGGAGAATAACATCATATATATGAAACTGTGGGGTGGATTTGGGAGAAAAGACTCATAAAATCTCAGAACGCGTATCAGAGGCACATTCTTCTGGTTTGTCCTTCCCATCATCCAAGATGAAAATAAAAAATTTTCAGAATGAATAGCAAGATATTCTGGATGTTACACTATGAGGGCAATTCCGTTCTTTTTTTTCCCCCACTTTATGGCTTTGACCTCTAGATTCACGCTCCCTGTGTTTCTCCACAACTCCCTGCGTTCCTCAGGAGTTTCTCAAACTGCTGTCATTGAGCCAACAACCAAGACTATTTCATGTGAAGACAAATGGTGTCTGCAGCTCCTGAGAACTAGCCAAGACCTAATTGCTTCTCTCCAGAGCGTTGGCAGGAATCTTCCCTCATTTCTCCCCGCATGTTCACGCCTTTCTGTGAAAGCAAGCCTCAAGGCAGGGTTTCCCTTTCATTAACCAAGAGCTTCATTCTCTACCTGAGCCTCTGAATGTCAGCTGGAAAATGTCGAGCTTTGCAAGTGAAAGGGAAAGCTTTAGTCTTTTAAGTTTTGCATTTCTTCTTCTCTTTCTGCGTCTCCCTTCTCTTCCCCTTCCTTTGCCCTTCCCCTCATCCTTGTTTCCCTCCTTATTCCTCTTTTTGTTTCTATCTGTGTTTTCTCCACTTCCTTCTGAATTCCCCTTCCTTTACTTTCATGCTGTCTCTTTTGCATTTTTACCCTTTTTTCTCCTTCTCACCCTCAATTTCTTACACACATTTCCATGAACCATCATTTAAAGAATGTACTGATTATAAAATCCTATGGTTCTGTTTTCTTTCACTTTTAGCCTATATTTTCTAAGATCAAATAATAATTAAAAACACTCCCTGGAGTGTGCTATATTTTCAATGACATGTGTTTTCATTGTATATTGTACTGAATCTGGACTAAATTGTATATTTTAATAAAAATGTTATTGCTAATGTGCTGCTCAGTAGGATTCTAAAACTATCTGAATAAATTAAATTAAATTGCTATCTGAGTAGTACATTTCAAAGAAATAATTTAACATTATTATTTAAAAATCGCATCCAGCTTAAACCTAGATGGTATTTTTCCTTATTAGGTGAAATACCTCTCATGTCCAAAGAAACATCGAATGACCAAAAAATAAATCTTACATTGACTGCATCTATGAAAAACAATAGCTATCTTTATAATCAAGTAATATAAAAATAATGCACAACTAAATAAAATTATTTATAACAATGAATTAAGAAGTACTTGGAGTAAATTAGCCATTGTATAAGATAACATCACAGTAAAAAAATAGAATTCCCAAAGCTAGGAGGGCCTTTTGAATGTACAGACCTCACATTATTGAAAACCAGTCCATTTCAACTGATGAAGATTAAGTGTGATGAATGCTTGATTGTCTCAGATGAGACCCCATGTGCTGGCAGAACATCTGTTACAGCCTCCCTTCTCGGCATTTTATTGCAAATTTACAACCTATTGCAATTAAAACAACGTGACTAAAATTATAGGCATTTTGAATAAAGAATAAGTTGTAGACCTCTAAATAATCAAATCTATTTTGCAAATGACTAACATTTTAAAAAAGAACAGATTTCTGAAACTCTATATATTGTTTTTAATTTTAATTGCTGTTCAATTACAGTTGTCCCCATTTTTCCTCCATTGCTCTCTCTATTGCATCTTATTATAATGAAACACTGGCATTCAGTATCCATATTCTGGCACAGCTACTGCAGTGGGGAGAAAAAGAATTCCAGACTCAGAAACCTACAATACTCACTTATTTCTTATATTTGTTAAAGCCTTCTTCACAAGGACTTAGCACTGGTTTTTCTTGTTATTTGCAGTATTTGCAAGGTCCAGCCAAATGACCCACATATAGCAGACATTTATTGAGTGTTTGTTTAGTAATGCTTGGACTGAAGTCTGAGAGAAGTGTTCATAAGGATATATGTTTTCGGCATGTGCAATTATGCACCTATCATATTGCCTGAGAAAGTAACTAAAATTACTTCAAATAGAATGATGCCATAAATAATTGCATAATTTATACATGTAGGTATGTGGAAGAGTAAGAGTAACATTGAATGTTCACTAACACCCTCTCCCTCACGTAACTGGGGTTTCCAGTAACCACCTACCTATTCTGTGTAACAATTAAATTAAATCTATAGAACTGGGTTAACACCTAACAGAAAGCTCCAAGAATCACTTGTAAACTGCAGTTTGCTTGAATGTTGCTAAAAGTTCTGATACCATTATTTACTTACCTTAAGTCAATTCTTCTAACCAGAATTAATGACAGATTCAGGTGTCAGGTGACTCAGGTTTTAACAGGCTTGTTAACAAAGCCTGAAGTCAGCTGTCAGTTGGTCACCCAAGGTTTCGCAAGTGTTTTACAATGACAGGCGTGCGAGAAGGGTGGGGAGTCTCACTGTTGCACACCCCTCCATTCTTTTCATGTGATGTCTGTTAAAAGTGTTTTTGTAAAAGATAAATTGTTGACTAATATGTAACCTGTAGATAAACAGCATATTTGTGTAAGAGTTCAAGGACTCACTTCAAAGGAAGCTACATACAGCAACCTGACATTTTGGCTCCAGCAGACTTGTTGACTTGCAACCATAAAAACCAGACCTCTGCTAGACCAGTTTCGAGATCAGAATCAGAATCGACTCTGCTGACTTACACCCCCCACTCCCTGACTTCTTTGTTCTGCTTTCCCTCTCCCTCCTAATAAAACCTCTGGCTGTGCTGAGCTGCGCTGTTAAGATGGGTTTTAGGATGGGAGCCCTCCATCTTCTCAGGCTTCCCGCACCCGAATAAACCATCTTTCCTTACATCTGCACCTGCCTCTCAAGTGTGAGCTTTTGAAGCAAAAAGCAGCTGAACCTGAGTTTGGTATCACAACGGGCACAAGCCGACTGCGTTCAAATTCCAGTCACAAGTTATTTGACATTTTCTTTTCTGTGCTTCATTTTATTTAGCTATAAATAGGCATAAAAAATTTTTCCTACTTTGTATCAGAATTCTTTTTCTTATTTTCCAATATACCATTTTTTTGCATTTTTTTTATTGCTGTTCAAGTACAGTTGTTTCCATTTTCCCGTCACCACTTTCCCCCACCTCCCACCCTCAATCCTTCCCCCTTTAGGCTTTGTCCACGGACCTTTATACATGTTCCTTAATGACTCTTCCCCTTCTTTCCTCTGTTATCTCTCCCCGTACCCCGTTACCGTTAGTTTGTTTTTTACTTCCAGGTCTCTGGTTTTATTTTGCTCACTTGTTTGTTTTGTTGATTAGGTTCTACTTACAGGTGAGATCATATGGTATTTGTCTTTCACTGTCTGGCTTGTTTCACTTAGCATAATGCTCTCCACTTCCATCCATGCTGTTGCGAAGGGTAGGAGCTCCTTCTTTCTTGCTGCTATGTAGTTTCCATTGTGTAAATGTACCATAGTTTTTTATCCACTCATTCTTATTAGACTAAATATGACAGTGCATATAAAACACTAAGTGCAAAGTTTAAGATTTAGCATTTATTCAATAATTTAGATTTATTCAATAATTGGCCAGCATTTTTATGCTAGAAAGAACGTTGCGAAGGGAAAGGGGAATGCACAGTGAAGAGGAAATAAATACAAGCTCTCAATAACTGCTTATTGTCCCATTTGAGTTTTAACAAAGAAAAAGAGTCAACAGAATGAACAGAATTAGCAGAGCAAGAAAGTTTATGAAAAGGGATAGTGAAACCAAGGGTCTTTGACTTTGATTACACTTAGTTGTGAATTCTAGCTCTAGGAATTGTATTTCTCTACACCCCTCCTATTCAGCCTTCCCCTGGGTAATCAGCAACTGTGAGGAAGCAGAAAACAATAGCCAATATCTTGTTACCAGACAACCTCATGCTGTTCCAGAATAGCCAGTGGGGTCCTACTGCTTGCCAACCGTAGGCAAAAACTCTGGAGACACAGTCCAGTGGAAGGAAAGGGAATCCTTTATTTAAAGTACACAAGGTCTGTCCAGGAGGTATCCAGCCATGTAATATGAAAAATAGGGACATTTATTAAAGAAGATATAAGATATAAGAAACATTGTACATAGGACAGTGACACCTCAGTCCCCTTCAGAGTAGGCACCTTGAGACCTCACACAGTTCCCCCAATCACCATCTGCTGTCCCATCATATTTTTCTGAATCGCATCAGTGATCTGAAATCTCTTCCCTTTCAAAGGTGATTTTAGTTTGAGGAAAAGCCAGAAGTTGCAGGGCACCAAATCTGGGCTATAGAGGGGCTGAGTCACCTGGGTGATTCGATGTTTAGCCAAAAACTGTTTGAGACGTGATGCGTGGGTGGGTGCATTGTCATCATGAAGCTGCCAATCACCAGTTGCCCATAGCTGCGGCCTTCTGAGTCATCCAAGTAGTTTCCATGGAGTAATAATATTCAAACTTAATGCAAAATTTGATGCAGATTCATTGCTTTACTTGCTCAGTCATTTTGAATGTCATGGCCACACAGTATACATGCTCACTCAATGGCATCTACTATCCTCACTGACTAGTACAGTGAAGTCATCATTGTTCATGCATGCACATTCCAGTCCATTCTCCTTGGCTGCCAGGTTATATCAATGTCATGCAAACTGCTCTTGTTATGTTAAAAATAGCTGGACTTTTTCTGGACATACCTCATCTATAGCTTGAAATGATGGCAGGTTTCTGCCTCAAAGCCAGCTTCCTTTAAAACGCCTAAGAGAAAATCACCCTGCCACCTTCTGCCAGCTCATTTCAAGTTGCACCAGAAATCTCTCCTACCATCCAAAGCACCATCCTTTTCATCCTTTGGAGTCTGTGCATGCGGGTGTCCTACTGCTATGTTTTCCTTTTCCTCCAGAGGCTGCCCTCTGGTGGTCTGCTAAGCTCTGTGCCACACATTAGTGTGGTGAGTTTGAGGCTCTGCTTGGGCTGGAGCTGGTGGAGTGGCCACAATGGCAGATCTGCCATTGTGGGCAGCAGTGGGGGGTGGGGGAGGTTCTCCGCTGGAGGAGTACACTGGTGGCAGTTGGGCAGCTGCCCACTGCAGTTTCCAGGTGTCAGGCCACTGACATGCAAGGAAGGGGCACAGGGCCTCCCACTGACAGGATCAAGCTGGAGGCAGGTGGGTGGCCACCAGAGATGGGGCGTCCCCCTGGAGGGGTGCGTGGATGGTGGATGGTTGGCCACTGCTGATGGCTTCTGGTATGAAGGAGGGGTGCAGGGCTTGCCCCCAAGCCACCTCCCAGAACCCCTCTTGGCCCATGCCTACCCCCTCCCTTCTTACTAGCCTAGAGGCCACAGCACTCCTGGCTGGGCAGGTTCTGGAGCCTTACAGGAGAGACATAGCGAATGTTCCTGATGGCTCAGTTCCCCCAAGGCACAGCGGTTCAAGAGCCTGGGCCCCCAGCCACTGTCCAACCAGCCCCAGTAGGGGAGAGCAAAACCGTGTGTTTTCTGCATGTTCACTTTGAACAGCCACCCCTCTAATGCCCCATGGCAGAAACAGATGAGAAGGTGTGTCCCTCCCATCCTGTCACCTCCCTCTCCAAGCATTGGTCCTTTGCACTTCTTTTCTGCTGAGTTGTTCATGCACCCTCCCGGTTCCCCCTGCAGTGCACATATATGAAGTCTTTGGCACTTTCCCACTCTTCCCCATTTCCAGGGGGATCCCCCATCACAACTTGACCAATGGTCACAAGGTCTGGACCTCTGGCAGGTTAAAGATAACATTTTGACCTAAGTCATGTTTCATGAGCCGTAAAGTGAAACTATCTGGTTCCTTTTCCATTGAGACCAGACAGAGGGATGCCAGAACAGACCTCAGAGCTTTCTTCAAGACCTGAAGAAATGATTTATTACCCTTACCCCACCTTCAACCAACTGGCCCCCAATACAACACTGAAACCTTAAACTATGGTCTCTTGTGTTATTGCTCAAAATAATCTGTGACCTGCATGCCATGGGGGAGTCCCTCGAGCACGAGCTTGCCTGCTCTCCAGGTCAGCCAGTTCTCCAACAAACCTTTCTATACCGAAAACTCCTGTTCACCCGTTTCTTTAAGCCAGTGTGTGCAGACAGACAGACTCAAATATTGGAGTTCAGGAACAATAGAATGAAAGATATCTGATTGACAGAATAAATTTGCAGCATCAACTCACAGATTGAAAAACTGAGAGAAAAAAAATAGATAAAAAGATAGTCTTACACGCTTGATTGCGTACTTCAAAAGTGGCCCATATTCCTACCCTGAGTTAGCACATTAGTGTTTGGGGAAAGACATAGGAGATGAGGGCATGTAAATAAGAAAATGCAACAGGAAATTATTTGTTGAACTTCAGTTGCTACATTATTTACTTTTCTTTATGTCATAAGGACACAAAACCTTGCTGGGCTGTGAAGTGTTAACTACAAAGAGATATGAAAAAAATCATTGCCAAGATAAAAGAAAATTTCTCACACAAATCAATCTTTAAAATCGATTTTATCTCGATCACTGCCTTTTAAAAATCACTTTTCACATAGCATTCATAGATGCTTCAGGTATAAGATTAAGGATACATGTCAAAATAACAGATCATGTGAGACAAGCAGAAGTTAAAGCTATAGAACTTCACAAGCTGTCCTAATGCATCAAAATCGCATGAAAATGAAGGAAATCATTTTATATTACTAAAAAAAAATGTTCGATTCAGTAATGATAAGATGTTTCCCTAAAACTTGATTGATCTTTCTAAAGTAAAAATTTTCAATGTCCGATTAAAAATATTCTTCCTCCACCCTAGCACACTGGAAAGGACACTAAAGAAAAAGCAGATTAACTAAAAGATTACGTAACAGGACAGCATGAGGATTGGTCACCTGTGGCCCTGTATACACACATGACACAAAGATTTGTATGGAAGGACTCCGGGTTTTATCAGCAGGGCGGGGGGCTGGGAGCATTCCTGCTCTGAATCCTTACATAGGACCTCCCTTGCTCCGAAAAGATTGCACACCAAAACCACGCCCAGAGGTTCTCCATTATTGCTTATCTGCCCTTCTAGCGCTAAAGTCAGCCACACAAACAAGTCTCCATCCTTTCTGGGCTGTGCATCTGTGGGTTTTCAGTCACCGTCATCTCCAAGCGGCGCGCTCTCTCTTTCTCTCTCTTCTCACTCTCAAAATTTATGATTTTGCCCTGGGCCACATTCCTAGCCACCCTGGGCCGCTTGTGGCCCGCAGGCTGTGGGTTGGACACCCCTGCAAGGTTGTGCAGGGGAAGCGACATCTGCGATGAGATCCACATGGGTGAGATCTCCGGTAGTGAGAGTGGAAACAGGTCGGGACCCACGTCCCCTGCTGCACCAGGTTGTGGCATCTCAGAGGCTGGAGCCCAGCGAGGCACACAACCCACTGTGCGTCCCTGCCTCAGAGGAGCTGGCTTCCAACCGTGTGGGAGCTAAGCCCCGGGAAGTCCTAGTGTCTGCTGCTCCCACAGGCAGTGATGGCAGTTAACGGCCTTCGCATGGCTTTTGCTGGAAGACCCCATGGCGGGAGGGCAGTCGTGAGCCCCAGCAGCCCTGGAGCCTCCCTGGCAGTAGGCCGGGGTGCAGGGTGGGGGGACAGCTGCTGAGGCCTTTCTTGCGGAGGAGGGGCCCCGGCGTGCCCAACCATGGTCCCTGAGCCGCCATTCAGTCTCCTCCCCTCCCCTCTTGGTCCATATCCATAGAGGCAATTCTTTTAATTCCATAAAATCTGAGAAGTAACTCGTGTGGACATAGCATTCTCAACTGTTTCTGTCTTCCAGATGTTTCCAGAGAGAGAGAGAGAGAGAGAGCTTTAAAAGTATATTTAATAAATCTTAAAAACGTTCTGAAATCTGGAATGAGAGACCTTATAATGTGTACAAAAAGTGCCCCAGTCCCACTTGTGCCACAGCCTGTGGGGGACCAATTTCTGGGCCAATGGGATAGTGCATGAGACTCTGGCTAACCTAAGGAAAAGCTTTAAAACCTTCCCCTCTTTGTCCTTTCAGAGTTTTCGTGGGATGTTTTTGTCCACAGATTATTATTACTTATTGATCAATAGCCTGTGGCCAATGCCTCTCCTAACAATGCTTATAAAGGTAACCTAAGGTAGGGACATCTTCTGGCCCTTTTGGATAATATCTTTGGAATATAAAGGGTCCCCAACTACTTTTTCCTGTTGTGGTTCGGCATGTGCAACACTGCCCGGCTTTGCGGCTCCTACAAGGGCATACAGATGCCCTTAAAGTTGCCGAAAGCCTTGTGGGACGGTGAGGTGCAGCAAACTACTGCAGACCTGTGAGTTAAACATGTTCTTCTCTCGGCCCTGTTTTACTTTATACCAAAACTGGGGACAGTGAAACGAAGGAAAGACTTAGGGCGGAGTAAGTAACAGGAGAGAGCCTAAGCGAGTGCGTTGCTCCTTAGAAAAATTGTGGATAGGAGAGGAGTGAGCCAAGGTAGGGCTGCCTTCTGTCAGAAATACGTGAGAAATGGAGGTAGGAGGACCCTGGAGCTCTGATCCAAGTGCCTTTATTTGATGCTGCGCTGAGATGGGGGCTGAGTCTGTCGACTTCAGCATCAGGGGAAGGCAGGGGTGGGGTTTTGGGAAGAAAAGGCGTGGGGTTTTTGAGGGGGTAGGGGAAGGGTTAGTCTCTTGTTCCTCCAGGCAGGTGCCTCAAGGTTCCAGGATGTGAGCAGGGACAATGGGTTAGGTAAAGGGCACGCTGTTCCCATGTACAGGAGGGTCAGTCTGGCCACCGGCTATTGTGGCTGGTGCCAGGTGTCTCTTGTGCATGGTGAGAAAGAGTTTTGATTAGGCCATGGGCTACCAAGGGGGTTAGGACAACTGAGTCATAGGCAGTCCACAGGGTTGGAAACCGGCCTGACTGGGTCGTTAGCAGTCTGGCGGGTTGGGGAACTGGCCTGACCCTTTCACCTTCATTCACCTGGGAGTTAGAAAAAGGGAGTAAGCTCGGGTGGAGTTTCTGCTGCCACTGCTCCCCTGGCTGCAAGTCCCCTAGGGACCCTTACATTTAGAGGAAACATCAGGTTCATGTCCCAGAAGGGGCAGGGAAGAGCGTAAGACGTTCACCTGGCAAAGACAACACTGCCCCTCGGGGAGAGATGCAGCGGGTTAATGATTTAAGCTTACTGTTCCCTGGCCCTGGGTTGGAGGCAGAAACGGCCAGGGGGTTTGAGTAGTAGGTCACAGGTGCTGTTCTGGGAGGGGGGGTCCCAAAGGCACCCTTGGTCGTCAGCTCTCTTACATGTCTCAGTTCCTCCTCTGGTCATCTAAAACAGCAGGGAGGGGGTCAGAGTGCTGGGTGATCAACCTTTATTTTACATGTCCCCGGATGAGCCAGAGTTACATTGCAGTGATGGGAGTTCCCTGTGAGGCCCCTGCACGTCTTAGGGATCGACCCCAGACACCTCCACAAGGCCCCCACTCACACAGGGACTCCCAGAGCTCAGACCAGAGGGACGATGTGCCTCCTCAGTCTCAGGAGCCCAGGTGACCCCAAGCACTCATTTTAGATCGTATCCTTGTTTGTGCCTCCAGACACAGACCCAGCATGTCTAAACACCCCTCCTCTCCACGCTGCTGGGTCTCCTCTAACCCTGAGGTGAACAGGCTGCAAAACATCGCTGCAGACACAGGGTGGGATCTGAGTCACTGCACCAAAATATGTTATGGATGGGGAGAGAGACCCGAGTCAGAAGGCTCCACCCCCCGCCTCAGTTCTTGGCTCACCTGAAAGAGAATAAAGTGAGAGACAAACTCGTGTGGCATCAATGAGACAGCAAGTTGAGTTATGAAACACACACAAGCACAAAGCTGCCAGCGGGCACCTGGCTAGTCTAAATGTCCCACGTACAGAAGGAATACAGTTGTTGGTAAGTTTGTAAGTTTATTGTATACACTTGAGCCGAGGCTATAAGTGGGTGCTTTGCTAATCTAAGTACATCAGCTATTGGGGTTCAGGGGTTATATACCTCAGCTGGCTTCTAGGTTCCCCCTCCCACCCCTTGGGAATAATGTAGTTACAAAGGCTTTCTTTCTAAGTTAGTAAAGCCTGTTTGTCTTAGTGACCTTGTTACAGAAGCCCCCCTTTTCCCAGCAGAGGCCCCCCCTCCATCTGTGCAAGTCCCACGTGTGATGTTCAGAGCACCCTGCAGTCTCAGTAAGGTTGTTACAGAGGCCCCTTTCTCAGCACAGTCTCGAGGACGTTCCCTCCTCCTGTGTTATTTCACCTCTAAGGCTCGGGACACCCGGCAGGCAGTCTTACCAAACTGAGCTCAAGACTGCTGAGTTAATTGGTGAGACACATCTTCCTTTTGCTTCCAGCCTCCTGTATTTGTTAGGTTGTAATGACGAGAGCCCTGCCTTTATTTCCCCTCTGGCCACTCATTCCTAGCTGCTATCTAACATTTTGAAGTGGACGATACACTGGGAGAACTGTGTGAGGTCCCAAGGTGCCTACTTTGAAGGGGACTGAGGCGTCATTGTCCTATGTACAAATGTTTCGTGTCTCTTGTGTCTTCTTCAACAAATGCTTCTATTTTTTGTATTGCATGGCTGGATATTTTGTTCTTTAATCCTGGTCTTTGTCACAGAGCTTTTAAAACTCTTATAAGCTCCTGGTCAAGATTTGAGGGGAGTCTTTGGTTTTTCACATACCCCTTTCAACCCTGCCTGAATTCGTGTTAATTAAATGACTGGTAGCTGGAGCCCCTACATCGCCCAGGATGGGGGTGAGCTGCCAGATGAACCAGCCATGTGATTAGAGGGTTGAAAAATCTCATCCCCACCTGCTGGGCCTCTAGGGAAGGGAGAAGGGGGTTGAGAACTAAGCTAATCACTGACGGCCAAAGATTAAAAAATCATGCCTAGAAAACGGAACCTCCATAAAAACCTTTAATGAAGGAATTTGAAGAGCTTCTGGGATACTTGTTAGATGGAGCAGTATGAATCTCAGCCCACAAATTCAGGTGTCAAATCATTTCCCTGTCTCCTCATAATGCTTCCGGCCCTCTCCTCAAGCAAAACCTGATTCTGGAATTTAAGATCCCCTACAGGGCACACAGGACCTCGGGAAATGTAATTCAGTCACTCCACTCAACCCTGTTCTGTCATCTCTTCCCTTGTGCACCTTCTTTCTCTCTTGGATAGCAGCTCCCCCAAACAGAGCCCTTCCTAAATCACTGGGAAGAAGAATGTCTTCACTTAATTTGGTCTAGTCACTTGACTTTTCATGGATTAAGAGAAAATATAAAGAGTAGATATATCAGAACAAGCGAACAAAATATCCATTTGCATACCATAGTAAGCTACCCTGGCTCTTAATCCACACAATGGATTGTACAGTTAATTCTCTGAAAAAAAGTAAAAAGGATGCATCGTGCATAGTTGCTTTTATATTGAGGATAACTTAACTGCTTTATACCAAAAAAGTCACTTTAAAGGAATTACTTTTTTTTAATGTTATCGTTGACACTGATGGACGAACCCATACCATCGGCCCGCCCCTTCCTGGGGAGCTGAGGCAACCCATGCCAGGCAGACTGTGCCAAGCCGCATGGAAGGGGGTGCCCCTCTGCAGGTGGGGCACATGGCCCGGATGCTCAGCTATGGCGTTGCCTGGCCCAGAGACAGCGTGAACCCTGATGGACACCGCAAGCAGCTGAGCGCCACCTCCCCCAGTGGGAGTGCTGGTTGGGCGTAGCTTCAGGGGGGCCTCGGCTCCAAGATGGCGGAGCTGCCTCGGTGCAGCCCCAGTCCCTGAGGAAGTGAAGCTGGGCAGCCATGGGATGCAACAGAGTCAGGGGAGTCTCCTCCACCAGCCAGAGGGTGACAGAGGAGTTTCTTATACTGAGCACACTGAAAGCTAGAAAAATGAATGGATAGGACCCAGAGTGAGCCAAAAGCTAGAAAGATACTGGTAATTGGGTAATGGAAAAGGCCCTTTCCCCCTGCCCTTCCAGTACCTGGTTTGGCGGGGCGGGGGGGGGGGGTGGGCACAAGAAGGCAGACACACGCACCATAGAAGTCAGAATGGTGGCAAGGGGAGGTTCTAGACCAAAGAGGCCTGTCCGTCTAGCCTGGGGAAAGAAGAGATTGGATGGAAAGTGGACCCGCCCAAAGTGTGTGAAAGTGCAGGGAGTTCATTTGTCATACTGAGAAAGCACCTTGTCCGTCCCACGCTCAAAACAGATGCAGTCCAGGGGAAAAAAGAAATGGACTCAGCTCTTGCTTGTCACTCATTGTTCAGGACCTGCTCCTGGAGAGTGCACTAGCCCATCCTCTACATGGGCCACGTGGCCTTAGTAGCTTCATGGCCCATGGCCTCCAGGAGGGAGCATACCGCCCCCCCCCGACCTGGTGAAGCATTCACTGGTGTGTTCATGTGCTTTCTCATCCAGAAGCATGTGACCTTGTGTCCCTAGCACCAGCATAGCCTATGATGCCCCAGTTCCACACGTAGCCTCCAGAAGGGAGCCCGAAGCTGGAAAGCAGCTAGGAACAAGCTAAGCTACCTGGGTGACCAGTTAGTAGCCACCTGCCTGCGGGCTCCAAAGGATGATACTTCAAAATGTAGTAGGAATCTGGGCACTGCCTTTGACTTTGGTCTTACTGAGGACGGCTGTGCCTGGTTTGGGTTTTGTGGAGAAGGGGAGCTATGAGACAAGGCATCTCCCTTTCTTCCAGATTGTGCAGTGTCGGAGTAAAATCTCTTTCCTTCTGCATCAGCACTGCCTCACGAGTTTGGCTTTTGTGGCAGCAAGATGAACCTTTTTTGGTTCAGTAACCACACTGTTACAGATGTTCCCATCCCCCTTTGCCCACCTCCACTCATCCTCTGTCCCCTTTCCCCTGGCCTTCACCACACTATTGTCTGTGTCCGTGGGCTGTGCATATATATGCTTTAGATAATTTTAAATTATTCATTTTATAATTAAATTTCTTAAAATGTTGAAAAGCTGAAGGAGAATAAGATGTTAACTATTTCATTGTATTTCATAGTCTTTGACCTCCTAGAAATCCTGAATGCCATTAGATATCAAAAGGGCACTCAGCTCTTTGCTTATCCACAGGTCTCCCTTCTCTTGGAGGAAACAAATCAGTAATTACATGTTGAGCTCAGACAATGTGCCAGTCATCCAGTTACAGTGACAACAGAATTATAAAGAGGAGAGTATTTCACGGAGGGCAGCGTGGGGATTACCCTGCCATGGCGAACCTTGTTGGATGGGGAGCGTGGTGGTGTACATAAGAAGAATCTGAGCCTAAAGCACATATATTATTCTTAATAGTGAGGCAAAATACATTTCCCTCTTATTTTCACCCGTGAGTTTAGTTCTGTTGTGGAGAATCAGATAGAAAAGACTCTCTGTGGACGTGCTGCTGTCTGTCGATACCTCTCTTAGAGTGTCACATCCGGAAGGGAATGCTGTGATCCACATGGGGGAAGCTGAGGAGCCACGCCTCATGAGAATTGTCCGGGGTGTCGGGCTCTTGGCAGTGGGCACACCCTGCCCAGCCCTCAATGAGTGCAGTTTCCCGAAAGTGTCCTGCAAGGGGGATTTGAGATAATGGTGCAGGCTTCTTTCCCTCCCACTGTAGCTGCTGAGATCAAGATGAATCTAAAGCCGACTCATATTCATTTAGGACATTCTATAATCCACAGTGAAACACTGAAGTTAATCAGTGGTAAAACCGAGCAAATATAATCCAACTCTATCAATCATGCAGTTACTCACATAAGAAATATAAAGTGTATTGTTCCAGGCTGAATTGCGGCCCACCCAACAAATTCATGTGTTGAAACCCTGAACCCCAGTGCCTCAGAATGTGGCTGCCTTTGAAAATCGGGTACTTAAAATGTGATTAAGTTAAAGTGAAGGTCTTTAGAATGGGCTTTAAGCCACTGACTGGGGTCCTTGTAGTAAGAGGAGCACACACACACAGAGGACACAGCAAGGGGATAGCCCCCTGTAGGGCAAAAGGGAGGCCTTTGAAGAAACTAAATCCGCCGACATCTGGATCTTAGACTTCTTGTTTCCAGATAATATAAATTCCTGTGGTTTGATCCACTCAGGCTGTAGAGTTTCTTATGGTCGTTCTACATATGATTATTTACATGCATACTTGCATGTATTCATGTGTATATGTATGTGTACATATGTGTGCCAATTATATACAATATCTTGGTTAATGTGTAATATACAATATATTCAATGTGAATGT
>VMDR010010983.1:0-29508 GCA_007922815.1 Macrotus californicus
ACACACACACACAGACACACACACACACAAGAGAGTGTCTCTAAACCACAAATTCTCCTGTGGAAAATAGGAGTATTAAAAGATTGACTTCTGTATGTCTTTTTATCAACTATGGAAATTTCAAGTTTTAATCTTTGTTATATGAATCACTTCTGTTGGGAAAATGGAGAGAACTGGGTGCTGGTAATAGAAAAGAAACATTAAAGGGGAAGACAAAGGAGTAAAAGAGGTTTTAGTGATGAAACATTGGAAATTCTGAAGGAAATTGGAAAAAAAAAAGGAGACAACTATTTCTGCCAGGAAGCAAAGGGCTAAGCTGTGTATGAACAGGGTTCAGGGCAGGGCTGAGGCCATAGTCCTGGCTATTGGACAGGTATTTCAGGTATACCAAATTAGCCATGAAAGTAGTCCAAGGATTTTTCCATCTCAGGCACCTCAGAAACTACTCTGCATTTCTGAACCTGGAGGTGAGAGTTAATAATTCTGAGTTATAATATTAACAAACATTGAACATTCACGTAGAGGACAAGACGCACAGGGAAAATGCCTCCTCGCATGCATATTATCTGAAAAACAAATTTACAAGCATCTAATTGATCTTCTCCAGTAGACAATGCCTGCAAAGGCACTGATAAGTAATGGGAGATAAGATAAAATTAATTATACTGTAACAATCATAACTAATTTAAATGAATGAAATGCCACCAAAATGTTGTTTAGTGTTCACTTTACTGTTTTACCTTCACAAACATTAAAAATATAAGGTGAATGAAAACCTCTGAACTTTAATGCCAATTTTTGCATCATCATAAGTTCCTTATCTTCCTTGGCATTTTGAGAAGAGAACTGAGGGCTGGTATTGGTGTGTGTGGAGGGCAGCTAGAGGAGGGGGATACCAGGAAGAGATAGCTAGTAGCCAGGTGCTCCTTCAAGATCCTTCCCATGCCATGGGAAAAGGCAACTTTGTAGAAACAAATTGATTTGATGCCTTTTGAGACAAAGTACTTAAGATGTGTCTGCCCTGCTAAGAACTATTCCTTGTGACCGAAGGGCACAGAGCCATGGACCAAATGCTTTATATTTACCAAGGTTCCTCTGGGCATGAAAATGACTCCACTCAGCCCCATTTAGACCTCCCTCCCGCCCACCCCGGTTTTTCTTGGCAGAGGTTAAGTGTGAGTGGGGAATAACAGGGAGAGGAGCCAGATCTCACATTCATAAAGAGCCTGAAATTTAGACTGTTGACATTCTCTCCAAATAAAGTTATTCTGACACTATACTTTTAGAGCGTTAAACTATTGGTTTTTAAAATGTAAACTTGAAAAATCTACCACATATGTGTCAATGTTTTGGCATCTGTTCATTTTTAGTATATCTAAATCCTTAAAAATTGGGGTAGTCCGCGTTCTGTCTGTCTCTGGGAGGCCCTGCTTTACCCAGCAATCATCGATAGCTCTTCCCCTCAAATACTGAAACTCCCCAAATGAAAGCTTAGATAGACGCTGAGCTGAAAAGAGGGAGTGATGAGTGAATAAGCAATGGGCACATGCAGGTCCAGAGGAAGATACTAGAAATTATTCCATTGAGTCCCACTAGAATGTCTATACCTCAAGAGCTAGGGCTCAATCTTTCCTCTCTCTATCTCCAGTTCATAGTACGGTGCCTAGAACACAGTAGGAGCTCAATGCATGCATCGAATGCATGAATGAATAAATGAATGAAAAACACTAGCCCAGACAGATTATTCTTTATGCAATATATGATACTGTCAAAATCAACTGCCTGCAAGGGAATCATTTGTCTATGGAGTAGGCAAATTTTCAATCTGAAGCTGACTTTAAGCCATTGCTCAGACCAAGTGCCCGGCTAAAGGAACATAAATGATTCTTAACATCCGACCAAGAAAAGCATACTGGAGAAGGAGAGCTATAGCTGGAAAAACGAGAGCATATTCCAAAATCAGAAAGAAATTCCTTTTGAACAGTTGATTATTTGGGATTACCTGAGCCTGAGTCACAGATCACTGGTGTGGATAATCAAGAATGGACTGCACATGTGAATGTAAAGCCTGCTTGGACTTGGGCATCCCGCAGTGGCCTGATCATAGTCCCCGCCCCCACCACTGCCACCACACAGAGCCCAGAGTAGGAGTGGGGGTATAAATCCACAGCAAGGCTCGGGCAAGGACCTTCTACTAACACCCTCAAAGATTAGAGCTTCCCCCAGGGTAACAGGAATGAACTGCGGTTTGTTATGAGCTCTGCAAAGGTTAACAGGAGCAAGGGTGTCATGGAAGAGAGAATCAAGAATTGTTCGTGCCAGTTGCATTTTCCAAGTTACTACAACCTCAGAATTGTCTAACCTAATAGGTCACATGCTTTAAAAGCTGGACAACTAAGATAAAAGTGGAAGAATGGGCAATTCTGCTTTGGGCACTGCTGCCTCTTGTCTTCACTGCTTTGTCCCTGGACCTTGAGGTCATTAGCTGCTCAAGATGTTACCCCAACAGCTTCCCCTGAGGATGATCTGCATGCCCAGCAGAGGCCTCATAATCAATTTCCTGCTCCATACTCTGTTCTGCCAGAGACCTGCCCTCAGATCTCAAAGGTTAAAGCTAGGATTAATTTGATAAATCAATCTGGACTTTCAGATTAATGCATTTATGGGCACTTCATCTAACAAGAGTTTTGAAAAGACCTTTCCCCATTTGTGTTGACCCATCTAATGCAGTGGCTCAAAAGGAAGGCAGCATGGTAAGGGGGGAGGTCAGCCAGAGGTAGAATATTTTGGGAATATTTCTGGCTTCCTATGGCTAGATCTGTCTATAGAGGCAGGTGTTGCTCAGGATTTCCTGTACTGGGGGACAAGTCTAGGGCGTAACTTGCTATTTTTCTATCCCAGGCGGCTCCTGAGGGCATTTTAGAGGTTTTCTATTTTACTATTCTGGTTTCCTGAGAGTATTTAAGCAAACACAAAGGGAGGCAATTTGAGAAGTTATAATAGCATTATAATCAATGCAGAGGAAGGGACCCATCAGGAACTGTGGCCCATTCCAGTGTGGGATAGGACAGAAACAGAGAGTCTGCCCACATGACCAGGCTTTCTAAAGAGGTCCTTAGCCTTACCAGGAAGAGTGGGATAATTTATAGGTTAACATTTTCTTTTAATGCAAGTAGCATTTTCCTCATTTATAGTTAATTAGGTTAAGCATGCACGGGGAGCAAGGGAGAAAGCCTTTTAGTGTTGCTCTAAATGACTAGAAATTTGAATAAAGTAAAGAACCTCTAAAAGATGGAGCACTGGCCCCTGTAAAACAGGCTCTCTTTTAAGTTCCAGCACCAGTGGCCTGCACTAGTTTCAAAGGTATTGTGGTAATTGAGGCACTGAGATAAAAAGATACAGAATGTGCTAAGTCTTTTAAACAGGTTTTAAGCCATATGTACTTGTGATATACGTGACATTGAAACAAATGCCTGAAGACTGAACATATGGAATATCTGGTATCCTGGGAGCTACCATGTTGAGCTTTGGCCCTTGAGTCACACCAACTTGCCAGGATCCAGGGATAAAGTGGCAGTGATGAGTAAGAAACATCCCATTGTGAGCTTCAGATTTCTCATTTGTAAAATGAGAATTAAAATAGTGCCCCTCTGCACACACATGCCTTTAATGTGGCTATTTTGATTAGAGATAATGTAGGCATTTCACCTACGAAATAGTGGGCCCCAATAGGTTAACAACCAATAAATATTCTTATAAGATCAAAACCATACCTCCTTTGTTTGACTGAATCCAACATTTTAGGCAGAACTTGTCTTCTTCTTTACAACCAGTTCAGATCTCTTTGGTTGAAGGCAGCTGTCTCATGGCAAACCAGGGGAAACTCCTCATGGATACAGTTTTCCCAAACAGCAAACCAGCTGGAAGGGCTCCAAGTATTGCTTCCTTACCGATGATTTTCAACAAACACAGATATAATGTAAGCAACAAAACATCTTTATCACAGTTTCCAGGACATTGTTTCTATCACACTGCATCAGCGTTAGGCGTTGCTTGCCTATCAACAAACCATTTCCACGCAGACAGGTGAGTGAGTGTGGTGGCAGGAAAAGAGACCAGGAAACCTCGGTCTGCTCCTGGCTTTATCCCTCCTACGTGTGCCCTGTGACTAGTTTCCAGACTTTCTGGACTTCTGTTTCAGTCTCCGTTAATTGAGGACAGTATCCATAAAGTAAATAAAATAATTTAAATGAAAAAATTATAAATCTCAGTCCCTGGGTCAAAGAATTTTTTTTCTAGGTAAAGATTTCATGGCTCAAAAAGGACCACTAGCTCCCTGCATCTCTCTGACTGGCTTCTCCTTCAAGAATTTCTCCTCCAAGAGTCCCCTGGTGAGGAGAATGATGAGATTTTTAATGGAAAGAGCTTGGGCTTTGGGGCCAGGTAGACTGAAATTTGAATGTTAGTGCTTTCACTTACCGGTCACCTGAGTTTCAGCAAATTGCTTAGCACAGCTTTTGTTCTCCCATAAAATGGCTAAAGTAGCACAGAGCCCACTTCCGATGTAAGCTTGGGGATAAAATAGGGATAAAAAAGGCCTAGTATCTAGTTTGTAGAAAGCAAGTTTTAGTCCCTTTCCCTCAAAAACAGGAAAAGTGGTGAATATTTAAGCACCCCCATAAAGACTCCCTGCCCTCCGTTCTCACATAGGCCCCAGAAAATAGTCAGTAAAAACATTAGTTTTAACTGTTACACAAATGCACACATACACGTACACACACACACACCCCACCCCCTCCCATCACAGCCTAGACCGCACTTGCCCTTCTCCCACCTGAAATGAAGCCTGCATGAGAGCCCCACTTTCCCCTGAATTGAAGCCTGCAAGAGAGCCCCACTTTCCCCTGAAATGAAGCCTGCATGAGAGCCAGGAGCAGACAAGGGGAGGCCATTTAAAAACTGCATTCAGACCTCGGTGGGGAGGGGGTCATTGCCTTCCAGATTTTTAGCCACCCCACCCCATTTAGGCAGCTGGCCCGATGAGGAGGAGGTGATTTTTTTTTCCATTGTTTTAATTTAATTTAATTTTGTGTTATATTGAATGTATGGTTGGAGATGCCTTAAGTGAACTCTTTTTTCCTCCACTTAAATTTCCTCAGGGAGTGTACCCCAAGACCTCTCTCTGTGATAACTTATTCCGGCCAGCAGAGCTAGGGTCTATTTATTACATCTCCCGACCATTACCTCAGAGCTCTAGGAGGAGGGGCCCCTCTGCAGTTGCTGATGACTAGAGAATTACTCAAGTGTGAACTGTTTCACTGTCTGTCACTTTGCTCATTAGGCAAGTGAGAAAAGGTATCTATGGCTCTGTCTCATGGTCCTCATTAGCTTAGCAGCACATTTTTACTTCCCTTATTTGTTTTAAAGATGAATACATAAGAAACAGTATTCAGTTGGTGTTCCTCGGCATAATTTTTAAGAAGCAAAAGTCTGGATAATCTTATTATCTTTCCAATAATTATGTTGTTCAGACAACACAAGGGGAAAGGTAATTGCCTCCACTGCATTTGCATCCAAGGGTTTGGGGTATAACTGTTTTCGTTGTGGTAAGGATTGAGGTCTTCAGCATTGGGATAAGATCATGGTGTTTTGGAAAAGGTGATGAACATATACTCCAATAAGGACAGCTAAATAAGCTAATGAGCCTGTACCCTGAGAATGTTGTTTCATTTCCTTCCAATACGCTAGTCCCTGCAGTAGAAAAACTGGTATCATCACTACCTTGGTGTTAAGCGTAATTCTATTCTCACCCGGAGATTTAGTAAAAGGCTCGTTTTTGTTTTTGGGGTTTTTTTTTTTTGGTGAGAGAGTGATATGGGATGGATATGTGGGTACAGTTAAGATTTGATTTTTATGGGACATTTTTTACAGGTATTTATGGTTGTTTATCATCTTTAGATTTATTTACTAAGATGATAAAACAGAGCTGAGATGGCCCAATATCACTCAACAGTTTGACATTCTGGTTGCCTTCCTGATAGAAATGTGTCAGCCTATTTCTTGTTTGCTGCGCTTGACTAGGGGTGTTTAGGACCCATTTTTGTTCAGCCACATAAGTGTTCCAAATTCATTAGCATGTCTATGGAGTCCCAGCCATATATACCCTGTGGCTGATGGTTTAAGTGGGGAACATCCACCTTACAGGGCTAAGGGACACAAAATATTATGTTCTTTTCTTTACCTAAGCTTAAAACTTCTAACACACATATAGCATGTTAAAGTTGGCGTCAGCTGCTGGCACGGGTTTACACACAGGTCTGCAGAACAGAACAAATGGGTGGATTGGACTGGCAAACATGCAGAGTAGGTTTCGGACTCGGCATTTTCAGCTTTAGAGTCTTAAAATCTAAGCAGGGTAAAGAAAGAAGCATTCTCCTTCTTTTTTTTTTAAGACCTTGATTCTTTTAGTAACAATGCCAGTTAAAATGCCTGATTTTCATCACCCCCAACCACTCTCTTTATTCAGAGAAATGAGAATGCACATAACCCATTCAAGGGAAATATAATGCATTATTATAATATGACTTGGCCTAAGTAGCTAATCACTTTTTATTAACACATTTTGGCCCAGGGAGTTGGGATTTCTCCAAGCTGACTGTCAGGGCAGGGATTCTGGGAGGCTATATTGGTAATTAGCATTACAAGATCTTGACTCCTGGGGTGATTCAAATTAATACAAAATAAAAGTGCAAATTTCCAAATAGCTCTGAAAGCCATATCTATTATTAAATTTATGCTATTAAAACCCTTTCCAAACAGTATGACAAGGGTCCAGAGCAGAGGGTTTCCTTAAATATCTGCACAACTCGTCTTGGACTCTTTAAAATTAAATAAAAGCATACAATGAAAGATCAAAAGAATTTTCTATACAATTGAGTTACGCCTTGGCAGTGAAGTTTTCCATCACAGCAAATCCCTACAAAGCAATATTAGTTTCATGGTCACAGTTGCTTTGGGACTTTCCTTGATACATTTGGCAGTTATCTTGAGAGCATCCAAAGAACCGCTGGCAACATCAACCACTCATTTCATAAGAAGGCATTAAGAGGTGACAGGAATCCCTGGGTCATAGGCAGTTCCATTTTTAATTTTTTGAGGAAACTCCACACTGCTTTCCACAGTGGCTGCACCAATCTACATTCCCACCTACAGTGCATAGGGGATGTGGGTTCCCTTTCTCCACATCCTCACTGACACTTATTGTTTGTTGATTTATTGGTGATGGCTACTCTGACGGGTGTGAGGTGATATCTGATTGTGGTTTTAATTTGCATCTCTCTGATGATTTAGTGACGTTAAGCACCTTTTCGTATGTCTACTGGCCATGTGTATGTCTTCTTTGGAGAAGTGTCTTTTCAAGTCGTTTGCCCATTTTTTAATTGGGTGCCCATCAGTAGATGGGTGGATAAAAAAGCCGTGGTATATTTACACAATGGAATACTACACAGCTGTAAAAAAAAAGAAGAAAATCTTACCTTTTATGACAGCATGGATTGATCTGGAGAGTATTGCGTTAAGTAAAATAAGTCTGTCAGAGAAAGACAAGTACCATATGATTTCACTTATATGTGGAATCTGATGAGCAAAACAAACTAAAGAACAAAATAGAAACAGATTCACAGAGAGCACACTGACAGCTGTCAGAGTGGAAGGGATTTGGGTGGCTCAGTGAAAAAGATAAAGGAAGAAAAAAAATCCCATAGACATAGACAACAGTATGGTGATTACCAGAGGGAAAGGGGATTTGGGGAGAAGAGGATCATTGGGACAAATGGTGATGAGAGGAGATTGGCCTTGGGGTGGTGATCACACAGTACCATGTACCAACAATGTATTATAAGATTGTACGCCTGAAACCTATATAATTACATTAACCAATGTCTCCCGATAAATTCAATATAAATAAATAAATAAACAAATACATACACACATACATACATACATACGATGGGAGGGTGCTGGCACATTACCACCCCTCTACCAGGGAGCCCCTCCCGCGCAGGAAGATAGAGAAACAGCACAGCATACAGACATAATGGAGCACTCGTTTTTGAATAAGGTTCTACTAATGTGTAAATAACCTGCTTTCTCTAACCATGTCTTTAGCAGACTAAGTGGTTAATTGTTATTGATCAGCTCTGCCCACTGTTCCAATATCAGTCATTATTGAAAATAATCTCAGTATACTTCATTAAGCATGCATCTGTTTCCATGGGAATGCATTGGAAACATGGAAAGCTACTTGAGTGTTATCGGTTTCACTGGTCGTGCCGGCACTGAGGGCTGTGGTTGCCCAATCTGTCATAGTTAATCAACTCTCATCTCTTAACACTGGCTGCAGTTATCAATGAGGTAAGGATTAATATTCTGGGCGAAGCAGATGATAAATCATTTGTATATAATTAGTGTACAGCAAGGTTACAGCTGACATGAATTTTTATCTTAATTATGAGAGAAATTTGTTCCATTAATTTAATTTAGTTTGCATGAGTGGCTAGACACCTAACAAAGTTAATCTTACACCTGTCATTACAACATTGAGGAGAGAGCCTCATGTTGAGGCGGTAGTCTTGGGTCCTCCCGTGATGAGGATAATCTATTTTCACATCCTGATGTGAAAATAGATGATTGTAGACAGAAGATGTAAAGTCAACTCTTTTTAAAGTTGCCCCTGGGTATTTATGGGAGAATAGTGAGGCGTATCAACTGATGTTGTTGCACTTTGGATACCAGAGTCTCCTTTCACAATGACCTCTCTCCTGCCTTGTAAATCAGGTGGAAGGTACTAGACATGAGAAGAGATTTGTTCTGTTTTCAATGTATATATGTTAACACCAGAGCCTTTGGCCAGAAAAAAAAAAAAAAGAAAAGAAAAAGCTTTGCCTCGTGGCAGGCTATTGCATTTTTATCAAATGCATTGAATTAAGAAATGTGTGCTGTTCAGGTTGTCTATTCTACGTGTTTCATGTTTATGTTATAATTGAATAGAAGAATTCACATAACACGATTTGCTGTACAAGTGGTAATTATGCAGGCATCTTGAAGGCTTCAAAGTACTGCACCAACCTAAACCCTGCACTAATTATCTAAGTAATTACTAAGTCTGATCAATCATATTTGATTGATAGAATAGGTGGGGCTGTTTATGTAGCAGAATGTGATGTTCTTTCTTTTCCTAATGATTAACTACACATTTAAGATTTTTTTTTAAAAACTAGCTAACCTGGCTTGTTTAAAATCATTTCCTTATAGACTTACCTCTGTGATAATTATTTTGCCCAGGGTGTCTGGTCTGGTGCAAGGGAAATCTTTAAAGGATAAGGGCAGGAAGTCACAAAGTCACAATACAAAATTCTTGTGCCCAGTATGTCCAAGGAATGATTCCAGTGATGTTCAAACAGGACTAAAAATGAAATCATGGATAAGTCCATTTCTGAAACCGCATTTTTGTAATACAGGTTCCAATGTCCAGAGGAGTAGGCCTTTGCATTTAGGAAACCTCAAATCAGCCTACGACTGAAACGCTAATTGCACAGTAACTCAGATTAATGTATTGTAATATTAGTCCACAATTATCACTTGGTGATAGGGTCAAGAAGTGTATAGTTGGTTATTCACAAGAAATGACTGATTTAAAAACAAAGAGCTCTAATGGAATTCAATAGTGCTTTTCAGTCATTCTGCTTGGCATCTCTATTACCTGAGATGATTCACAGTCCATTATGGGAGCTTCCATGCTAATAGAATGTCTATCTTCTGTAATACAGACACATCAGAGCACTAACTGGGAATCTGTCACAATGAATTTCATCTAGATTTCACTTCATCTCTTCATGGACTGTAAAATTTGCTCTTGTACAATGCCTAAATTTACTGTGGGTAATTGAGAGAGATCTATAGATGCAGCAGCACTCAGTAAAAAGCAGTTTTCCAAAGATCTATTGTAAATTGTGCAGCTTTGCCTCAGCTGGGGAAAGATTATGGTGAGCTGAATCCTGCTTTTACTAATGAGATGTTTTGGTGAGTTCAAAAGGCGGGGGGGATGCTTTAGGGGATTCTGCCACATGGAAAAAGGAAAACAAGAAAGGCACCTATCTTTCATTCCCAGGAAATCTTTGCAAAAGGACAGAAATAAGTTTGGACACAGGCTTCATTACCTTCCATGGGAGGTATAAATCAGAGCTACAATAACCATAATATTTTCCAAATCTGCCTGCATTTCCCTGGCAGAGAAGGGATGTCTCATGCACGACCCAGGCTTCCAGGAGCTCACATTTGCCTCCTCTCGCAGCTGCAGGTAGAACAAATTCCATCTCTCATTTGCTAAACCTTCTGTTTCACAGATTGTTAATCCTACCTAAAATGTTTGGTATTAAACTATCTGCATGAATTGTTGATAAAGAATTAAGATAACATTTGCACTATTAAATATAATGTGTGCTCATATTTTTTCAATGGATACTTGGGTTACCGCTCATAAAGTATACACGTCAACCTTTTTTTTTTTTTCCTTTCAAATCGTTCCCCTTTCTTTATTTTACTTATCCCCATCAAAAGCTAAACAGAATCACTGGGTGCCCTTAACAATCATAAGGTTTAATATTTGTTAGCCAATTAGAATTGTGATATATTCTATAGCTCTTTTCCTAAGCCAGGAACTGAATAATAGCATCATGCTTCACTGGCAGTGAAGTGAGCTGAGCCTTTACATTAGGAGAAAATCAGAATGGTATGACTGCAGTTCATTACTGAAATAGGCAACTGATGAACTGAAAAGACAAAGGGCATTGTTAAATGAAATGTCATTATTAGAGGTGCTCATGTTTAACAAATGTACTGTAAGTTAATTCAGTAGTGTTTTCTATAAAGTTCTTCACTGAATGTTCGCTGCTCATTTTTACTGTCTCTGCATACCTAACATCTGCTTTAAAATGTTTTAAAGGAAACAATGTCAACTCCCAATCATGGGAGTAATTAAACCTAGGTCAGAAGCATCTTCTCTTGTGCCCCTTTCATTGAAGACCCTGGCCAGATGCTATTGTGTTTCTGTTCCTAGATTCACTTGGATGTAAATAATACTAGAAAAACAAACCCATAATCATTTTGCAGAAGACTTGAGAAAAATATTTTCAGCTTAGGAGAAAAAAAAGCAATGAAACCTCTTTGGCATCTGTGCAAAACTGTTTGCTTGGCTCTGGAGGTGATAAAAATAATTTATGAAGCTCTACATTTTTAGCAAGAGGAAATGACCTCAGTTTTTGGCAATCTGATGCAGTTAGTGAAGCCTCTCTCTACTACTTTATGGATTTCCTTGAGCCGCATATTCTGTGACCTGTATTTCAGATTTATTGGCAGATACATAAGCCACATTAAGTAATATAAAATGCAGTGAATGCATCAAACAACTCAGCAGGGACCAACTGACAGCCGGCAAGAGGCTGTCTTTTGGAAGAAGTCACTCGGAATCGGATACCTGTTTATGCATTTGTTTAACCGGACTCTGAATTTTTGTTTTAAATAAAGACATTATTTCAAAACAAAGAGTCTCCAGCTGAACACAGAATATATTGGGTGGCAGGAAGAGGATGCATGGCCAACTTTGAAATCTAATCAAACCCTCAGGATTTTGAGTGTGAACACTCCTTGCTTCCAGTTTGGGGGGAAGCAGGACTTTTCAGTAGGAGAAAAGGAGCCCTCAGCGTATTGTGTTTGTTTGTAAGCAACACAATAGAGTGTCATCTTGATGAGGAAGATGGAGAATGACCAATAATGTCTCTTGGTAAGTATTTACTGCCCTAATTGACAGAAGGAAGCTATCTGAGAGGAAATGTGTATTAAGTAAGGCCATACGCTAAGCATGTGAAACAGAGTTGGAAGAATTTTTGTAAAACCTACCCAGCCCCCATCCCTGGTGCCGTAAAAGGCAGGGGCCCAATGTCACAAAGTGAAAGAGGACCCGTGTGGTAGTCAGGAGGCGTGATTTCTAGCTGGGCCAGCTGTGTTGTCTTGGGCAATTCACACCAGCTTTCTGGAGCTTACAATGGGACTCCTGGCATCCCTTCCAGCACAAAAATTCTTTGATTCTTTAAACAATGAGGTCCAAATGATTGATGTAAGAAAAATGAGATCGCAGGATGCAGGGGACACCTTGACCAGCAGTGAATTACTTGGGAAGATTCAGTCCCTGGCATAAACTCAAATAGAAAAATGATGGACGTGTGGTTTCATGAGGAACTTCTAATTCACCTTGTTGTGATTGTTACACTTTACCATAAACTATTACCTTTTAATTTTTTAACTATTAACTTGTAAAAATAACCTTGTGTGGTGTTGGTAAGGATGTGAAGAAAAGGGAAGCCTTGCGCACTGTTGTTGGGAATGGAAATTGGTGCAGCCACTGTGGAAAGCAGTGTAGAGGTACCTCAAAAAATAAAAATAGAACTACCATATGATCCATCAATTCCACTTCTGGGTATCTATCTGAAGAAAATGAAAATACTAACTCAAAAAGATACATGCACCCCATATTCATTATATCATTATTTACAATAGCCAACATATGAAAACAATCTAAGTGTCCATTAATGGATAAATGGATAAAGAATATGCACACACACAATGGAATACTACTCAGACATAAAAAGACTAATTTCACTTATATGCAGAATCTTAAGAAACAAAATAAACAAGAAAGTAAAACAAAACAAAACTAGACTCTATATAGATACAGAGAATAGATCGGTGGTTTCCAGAGGGGAGGGAGATGGCAAGGGGACACAAAAATCCGTGAAGGAAATGAAGAGGTACAAATTCCCACATGAAAAATAAATAAAGTCATGGGGATATAATGCACAGCAAGGAGAACGTAGCCAATAATGGTGCACTAACTTTGTACGGTGACAGGTGATAATTAGACTCATTGTGGTGATCATTTTGTAATGTATACACATGTAAAAATCACTATGTTATACACCTGAGACGAATGGAATATTACATATCAATGATAATTCAATAATAAAATAAAAGAAATAAATATAGCCTTGTGGGACTCAGATAAATGTACTCTCCTCCAAAAAAAAACTTTCAGGTGAATTCCACCCTACGAGGACCTCTCCATTTTCTGAAAGTGAACTGTTCTTTGTTTGCACCCCTTACTACTGCCCTTATGAACATGTGAGAAGAGTGGTGAAAGGCTCAGGTTCTAGAGTCAGATGGCCTGAGATACAGTTTCACCATGCTTAGCTGTGTGACCTTGACCTTGGGCAAGTCTCCTAACCTCTCTGAGCCCCACTTTCCTTGCCTGTATAATACGGAGGGCAATAAAAGTGTTTGTTTATTGGACTGTTGTGACGACGGAATGAGATCCAATTTGTAAAGCATTCAGCACAAAGTATGACACAGAGTAAAATTCTCAATATATATTAGCTATTATTATTATTACTCTTCTTCACGCCCTTTCTTAACAAGAGAACAATTCATTAAATGCAGAGTCACAGCAGTACATGCCATTTTGTACTGTTGGGATCACATATCTTCAGAAAATAAGCACTGATGGATAAAGTCCTGTGAGGGTGGGAAAAACAGAATGAAGCATGATAGTAATAGAATAAAAATACCTGCCCCTGTTACATGAAGAGCAGTTCTAATAATGGCTAACATTCAACACACACTTCATGCCAGATCCTTGACATAAGTTATTTCCAACTTATCACTACTTACAGTAGGGAGTTATCACTACTCTGCAAGATCTGTATTATCATCTCTGCTTCACAGAAACAAGAATGGAAGTTCAAGGAAGATAAGCCATATTCACAAAGAATACAACACTGAAGTGGAAGAAGGACATTCAAAGCCAGGTCCATCAACTGCCAATGTCCATCTCTGTCAGGCAGTCCTTTTGCCCACAAAATACTGTCTAGTCAGACAAACACTGGACCTCTGAACATGTCACAGAGCCATCTCCTGCTGATGAGAGTGGGAAGAAATTGGAGAGATAAGGTAACCATAGGAGGCCTCAATGCTGAGTCACAGAGAAAACCACAGTGACAAAAACTCAGTCTTCACATACGCACAGTGTGATAAGAAACACAGATCATAGCCACTCTGGGGCTCATACTATAGCCATTACCATCTCTAGGCTTATTTCTGAATCTTAACAAAAATAGTGGCTTACAGAATAAAAGGTGTTAAATAATTAAGACATTGAATATGAGTATTAAGTAACAATAATATGATGCCTTGTTACCTGGAAATAACAGTTATGCCTTATGCTTACAAAGCTCCTCTACCTCCCTAGAATGCTCATCAGCATTACGTTCCAGGTAGTAAACGGGGGGACTTCACACTGACTAAGTTGGAAAGTGGCCTGAGAAGAAAGGGGATTAAGAGAGACAGCCAACACCAGCCATAAAATCCCAATTGGAAGTGCCAGGACAGGTCGTGACTTGGACAGGGGCCAGTGGAAAAACATGTGGCCATGCTGGGGGCCATATTCTTAGGAAAAACATGGTATTATGAATGTCTTTGTCTGATTGAAAATATATGGTCTCTCTAAGCAACCATTTCCAGATCTGAATGTTGTCTACCCTTCAGAAATATTTCATCCTAGACCTGAGTTATTCTCATTGTTTACCCAATGCTAGAAATGCTTGGGATGATAAAACAGAGAGCACAAGAATACATTTGCCTTGAGTACATGCTCTTAAAGTGCTTCACAGCAAAGAAGTCCAGAGCTCTGCTACTCAATTTAATAAGAGAGTTGAGGCAAACACTGCCTCTAATAATTCAAAACCAAAATTAGACACTCACCTGAAAAATTCAGGTAACCAAAACAAAAACGAGGGGGACTTTGTTTATTTAAATTATGAAGATAATTGCCTCAGTTCTCCAATTCCCCTCACTTGGGTAGACTTGGCTTGAGTGCATCAGTATCCATGGTGACTCACCGAATAAGTAAACTGCATTAGCTCTGCTACTAGCAGAGAAAAAAGGAAAAGGTCTTGAAATCTATCTTTCATGGCTTCCTTCCAGAGCAAGGGATTTCATTATATCCTGAAGACATGAGGCAGTTCAAAGAGATTTGAAACATGGAATGAGAAGGAGGAGAAAAAGAAGTTTGGGCTTATACACTTGCTTTTTAGTTTTGTTTTTATATATGAGAATCAGACGCTAGAAACTGAAACTCGAGGGGGAGGTTTTACTCCTCTGGTCCAGGATTTGGTTTGGGTTTGTTCTATGGTTGAGATCTTTGCAAAGAGTTTTCCCCACAGAAGGAAGCTTTCACATTTACCCTTACATACATAATTTCAAATAAGAAAGACAGGGGATCCTTTAAAAAAAACACATACATGATTTTATATTCTGTGGCTGAAATGCAACTTGATGGAACAAATGCCATAACAGCACCTGTTTAATAAATTCAGACCGTGTGGAATGATAATAGAAATCTTCCTAAAAGAGGCGCCATAACATCCTCACAACAGCAGAGCAGCAGCTCGCTTTGTATTTGCATCCGTCCACTTCTGAAAACCACTTTATGACTATAAGCATGTAAACTATTCTAATTATTACTGTAAATAATTAATCATTTCTTTTGCAGTCACTTACTAAATAGCTGTCATAGCACTGCTGTGAGTTAGGGGAAGACAAAGATTCAATATTCAGTTATTAAAACACCTAATTAAAATATTTATTGTTTTCCATATGTTGTTTATACTTTTACTTCCTCACGCTTGATCACAGAATTTCTCTAGCAAGGAATAATATTCCCCATTTGCTTAGCTACATCGCCATCTGTTGGTGGGAAGTGGAAAACAACCTAGTCTGTTTTGGTTTTTAGCATGAACAATGGCTTCATCCTTACTGCTCAGGTTTCATTTGAATTTTGAAAAACCTGATCCTCAATGTTCTCTTCCTAAAATATTTTTCTTGACTTTATTTGTCCCGTCACTGACTACACTCTTCCGCTGACTAACTTCAATGACATCACCTATGTGGTCGATGAAGTGAGCCCACTACAAATCACAGTGAAATAGTCCTCTTGCGCCAACATAGGAAAAGTGGGAAATAAATAGGAAACTAGCTAACTAACTTGGTTTACATAAAGTCATGGTTGAGGGAAATTTAAGTTTGCTCACCGGATCAGCTACAGACTGACTTTATCCTCACTCATCTCTGTAATAAATCTCACGCTTGTTGAAATGATTGCTGGGTGCCAAGCACTGTTCCTTTTTTGAAACAATCGAGCGATGGAGACACTCTTTGTGCCCATTTGCAATTAAGGAAACAAGGCCCTGAGAAGTAAAGTAAGTTGCGGATGCAGAGTTAGCTGCATCATTTACAGGATCCAGTGCAAAATGAAAATACGGGGTCTCTTGTTCCAACAGCAGACAAAAGTGCCATTAAAGGTACTAAAATATAAACCTTTGTCCGTTCTTCCTAATCTGTCTCTGAACTTGTTGTGATTTTTTAATTTGCTGTTTAATGTCATTCTAAGCAAAAGGTAATAATTTTGAGTTATTAGTGTAAATTTATCATTCATTCTTATATTGTGCAATGTCAGCTTTAAATATAAGTATTAAGAGCACTAAAGTGTTATGCAAAATAGCCAAAGTTACACAACGTGTTGTGTTGCAGCTTATATCATCATACAAATGCATTTCGCTCTTACCAGAAGAGTGGAAATGCTGTGCAGAGCTAACTCAACTGTTTTTATTTCACGTGATATGTGCACACTCCAGCAACACTTTCTCCTTCTGGCTTTCTGAGGGGCAACGAACTGAAAGGAAAAGGAATTATAATAATTCTCTTTCCTTCTGTGCCATTGTTTACAGCGTAAGTGGTTGCTAATACAGAGAAAAAATATAAGAAAGGATTTGGTAGGGTTCCCTGTCATTCATGTTTCTCAGTATGCTACTGCCTTCTTTCTGCATTCAAAGCAAGTTCTCATTCAAATGGAAAATCAGTCATAGACATAACATGCTTACCTTGTATGTATTTCGAGTCTCATTGAACTTCCACATATCATGGACTCACCAGAACTCTGTGCTCATGGGGCATTGTGAGCTCTTTAAAGGAATGAGGTGACAGGCACAGTGGACACCCACATGAGCTCATCTTCTCTGCTCACGTACATGCTCTAACATCTTGTCAGCCTTCACTTACAAAACATAAATTCAAAGACACAACAATCGAGAATTTCAACACTGTGACAGCAGAGCATTCAATCAAGTGTGGGGCTCTCTGTGCATGGGGTCCCCCGAGGCTACACAGGCCACACCCATGAAGCAGTCCTGAGAAGACGGATATACACAGACTGTCTGAATCCGGAGCTCATGCTCTTAAACACCATGTTCTCCTGACCCTCAGACTGCGCCAAGAGACACCTTTAAATGTTCCACACTGTAGATTCCATTATATACAGAATTAAAATTCAGACTGTCAGCTAGAGTGCCTTACGAGTCCAGCATCCTCTTTTTGCAGGCAAGGGATAAGAAGGCAATGGAGCCAGGATGAAAGCCCTGGTGCCCTGGATCCAGACCCCTCAATCAAACTGACTAAAGGAACACAACATCTCTCTGCCTTCGCCTCTCCTTTCCCCGCCCACCTGTCCTTTAGCGACTCGCTTTTCTTTTCCTATGCCATAGCAGCCCTGCTCAGTGCCTGTGGTTCAGACAAGGTTGACTCTCACCCCCTCCACCAGGGGCCAGAGAGGGGTCCTAGGCAGGCCTGGCAAAGCCACATACTCCACAAGGACCTCGCCTTGGCTATGGGGAAAGAGACACCCTCTTCCTCTAGAATCTTGAGCCATTGGGAACAACAAAATCATGGAGCATCCAGTGGCCGACTTGTTACCCTGTAGAGAGGGCCTGTCTGAGAACAAGGTCAATGTGGAGGAAATTAGGGTTGAGATGCTGAGAGAAACAAATCCTTGAGGGAGTACAGCTTTTGAGCATCTCGGCTGAGTCCTCAGTTACATAAATGAACAAATAAATCTCCGTTTTATTCTTAAGCAAACTTAAATCAGGTTTCTGTTACTTGTAACAAGGAAGCCTGACCTAACACAAATGAAGATATAGATTTATGAACCATCATATACGCCTGGTAATTGAAGCCATGGTGACAATGTAGTGAGGAGAGGTCCAAAAGATGAGGATTGAAAACAGTGTATTGACTTGGCAATTAGGAGGTCAGTGGAGACTCACATTGGGAGTTTATTGGGTAGTGGGGAACAAGGCCAGGAGATGGGGGTTGAAGAGTGAATGTAAACACTTTGTGTTAAAAATGGTGAGTTGAGTACACATACTGATTGCTACTTCCTCCTGAGACACAACTAAAATGGAAAGAAAATATTTATTTAAGGAGTGCAACCTTCCAGGACTATGATGAGTACACGACAGACTAGAGCAAATAAAAAAATATCAACAAATTTTTAGAAGTGGAAAATGATGGAGGGCTAGAATCTGGCTTCACAAGAGGGAGGAACAGTAATGCCTCGGAGCCCGCTTGGGGAGGGTGGGCAGTGGTTGCCATCTAGAACTCTGAAAGCCTTGGGGCTGGGGTACCACGTGGTTCGAGAACCGGAGGAAGGTTCCAGTCTGGCAATAGGTGGACGGTCTGAAAACCTCTGCTAGAGCCACTGCACACATCCCTAACCCTCCCACCCCCATCTCTTACAGTTGGGTCATTAATCCCTTGATTCCCACAATAAATCAGAGCATTATTCTCTGGAGACATTGAAAGGGCCAGAATCCTAACCCTAGAACCCCTTGCAATGTAGGGTCACAGATGCGGTTCTGTGCCCCAAGCCCAAGGGTTAGAGAATGGCTAATAGTTACTGACTAGAGCCCCCTCCTGTCTCCTCTCTTTTGCCAGGATATCAGTAGTCAGGTGTATGCACACCAGGAAAAACATTGTAAGAGCTTTTCTGCTGAAACAATACAGAGTATCAACAACGGTGATTTACACTGTGACGCTTTAGCCAAGTGAAAACTAAATCTAGCTGAATCCCCTTTCCTGTGTGGTTCTGGGTAAGGGTGACAAGAGGGATCTGTGTGAAGTTTGGAGAGAGAAAAAGGGAAGCAGCCTCTACTATGCTTTGAAAGTTGGTGTAGGGTGCCAGACATATCTGCAGCCCCCACACCTTGTCATCGATCCTCTGGCTCATCCTGGTGGTGCAGGACTGTTCCTCCGGCCTCTACTGATGTTCAGCCTTTCTGCATTCTGGATCACACATGTGTGCAACTCTGTGGCAAAATGGTCCAACTCCATCGGTGGGTCACTTGCATCATTAAGGTTGAGGTGTCAAGATCATCCATTGCAGCCACCCCACCCCTTTTTCCCAGCTCATGAAGGAGGTTAGGGAGCTGGAAGAAGAAGTCCTCAAGTCAAAGCTGCCCAGAAGAGTCTCCAGTATCCCTCCTGGCTCAGTCACTGGAGCGTAGGAAGGAGGGCCCTGATGCAAATGCAATGAGAGGTCAGAGCACAGCACCTGGGCCTTTGGAAAACTGCACTCACTGCAGTGAGAGATCTGAGAGGCGCATCCTCAAGGGCTCCACAACGGTGTAATAAGCCAGTAAGGTAGTGGGGAGACCTGTGGCTTTCCTTCTCTTTATGCTCTGTATAAGTTTCCCAAGGCTGCCATATAACAAAAGGCAACAAGCTTGGCATCTTAAATCGACAGAAATTCATTGCTTCACAGTTCCAGGGGCTAGAAGTCTAAGATCAAGTCATCAATGTGCCATGCTCCCTTTGTAACCTGTAGGGGAATCTTTCCTTGCCTCTCTCTCCCTAGCTTCTGGTGGTTTGCTGGCAATCTGGCATTTCCTGGAGTACAGCTACGTAACTGTATATGGCTGGATCTGAGGATTTGTTTTAACATTAGCATCACTTCTTTGTGTTTTAGGTCTTGAGTCTTCACCCATAAAATGAGAGGACTGTGTTAGCTAATAAGATTAAACCTCAATACCAATAATACACAAAACACTCAAATTCTCAACAAAAGTATGGTTCCTTCTCTTTGCCAGGCACGATATGAAGCCTATCGACATTCTCTGAAGTTTCATAAAGTTTACAGTCTGGACAGGAAGAGAGCGAAAAATATTCAGAACAAATAAATTGTGATACATTCATACAATGGAATGCTACAACAATCAAAATAAAATACTACTACACACAACAGTCCGGATCCATCCCACAGTCAAAATAGTGAGCATCTGTAAGGAGGTCAAGAACAGGAGAATTAGTCTCTGGTGATAAAAGTTAGAAAAGAGAGTCATTTACGTGGAAGGGGGCATAGTCTTCTGGGATGCTGGAAATATTTTGCAGCTTGATCTGGGTAGTGGTTCCTTGCACTTACACACATGTTAATATTCTTCAGCGTCAGGCACTTTATAACATATGGGTGTATGTTTTATCCCAATACAATGTTAACAAATATTCCCATGTATAATTAATTACTGGCAACAAATGCTACCAAGAAAAACTAGAGTGTTCCACAAGAAGACCTGATCTGATCTGGAGACTACAGCACAACATCCCCCCAAAAGTCAGAAGTGGCAAAGAGGGGTTCACAGAGACAAGTCTGTAGAAGGCACTGAGGTGAGAAAAGCTTGACCTCTGGAGGATCTGGAAGAATATCAGAAAGACTAGGGGCACAGAACACAGCAGAGGGAGCAGTGTGACACAAGCATGAGGTGGTGGGCTTGGGCCGGAGCAGGCAGCCACTTGTAGCTCATGTAAAGAACGTTGACCTCAGCTCTGGGACCTGTTGGAAGGGTTGTCATGGAAGAGATACATCATAGATTACTTAGAAAAGGGTGGGTGTTCAGTTTTCCTCCTGGATGAGTTGACAGCTGAGGGTCTCTCTGTAGCAATACTTACTTTTCCAACTTGCATATCGGGGATCCACTCTTAATATAAACCATCATATCTCTCCTCACTTTTCTTGCCCATTCTGCATCAGACAGCTTTGTCATTGTGTTGGTCTCTCACAGACACAGGATCATGCCTATACTCCTCTACCTGATATAACCCCAGGGAATGGACTGCATCTAAGTATGCAGACAAGACTCTTTTGCATAACCAGCCAGCGTAGTCATCTAGTGTGCCATTGCTCGCTCAGACAGTCTTCCTGGGAAACACAAGTACTCTACAAGGTGTCAAGTGGTATCTATAAGCAAATAACTTTGTGAAATCCTTGATCAAAGTTACAGTTTTTCTATGACAGGACTTCTCCAGGTATTTCTCATGTTAATGTGCATTATAGTTCTCTAACAGGTGGAAATAATGTGCAGCATTTCCAAATTTATTTGAACCATGGAGCCCTTTTATGGGATGAACAATATTAGAATATCAAGGTTTTATTCCATAAAACACACCATGGGGGGTAACAGGGAAAAGAAGGGAAAAGGTTGTCAAGGAACAAATATGAAGAACATATGGACAAAGACAATGGGGTGGGGAGAGGATTGAATGTGGGAGGCAGGGGTGGGTAGGGCAGGGAGAGAGTAATGAGGGGAAAATGGGGACAACTGTATTTGGGCAACAATACAAAAATCCTCGGGTGAGGATAAAAAATAAAAAACACTGTGGGAATGGTGATCTGAAGCCTGACAGCACAGTGCTCAGGGACATTTTAATAGTCAGTGATTCATGGCATTACAGCAACCATTACCCTCCTTTGTCTTAATTCACTTTGAGAATAAATGTAAATAAATGACAGAAAGCTGAGTTTGTTGTTTTTTGTCTTTCACTAAGTTGGATTTCTTCCTTCATCATTTCTGCTCATGGGTATGTAAAGTACAGCATAGAGAATATAATCAATAATATTGTAATAACTATGTGTGATGTCAGATAGATACTAGACTTATTGGGGGGCCACCTTGTAGGTCACATAAATGTCTAACCACTGTGCTGTACACTATGCTGTTAACTGAAAACTTTTTTAAAAATTTAAAAAGAAAAGAGCATTTTGCATTTTAACCTCTTTCAGAAATTCCCTAAAAGTAATTGAACTCAGATCCTCATCCTAACTTCAGTGTTGACATGTAAAATTCTGTATTTCATATCTCATGTCTAAAATCATGTTATCTATTGTAGACAATTTTAGTGGAACAGACTGTAAAGAACCCTAGAAGTGTTAATTCTGTTGCATCTGACGTATTGAGAATTGTTGGTATTCAACCCAAGTTTTGCATTTTCTTTGAAATTTTCAAAATGCACAGCCTCATGCTTTCTTTCAAAAGTTCTGGTATTATTCAGAAGCAATTAAGAAGAAAAACGAAATTACCTTTCGTCATTCAATCTATTCAAGGCCTTAGAAATGTAGACTGACAATGAGCTGACAATTATTTTCAATCCACTTTCAGTTAATTTCACTATAAATTGAGTCTGAGGACTGCTGACAAATAAAATATATTATTCATCTGAAAACATTCTCTTTGGGGCTACAGATCTCCAATGTAATTCATTAGTGATCATGATCAAACTGAGAGAGAATTGATTTATGCAATAGTTATCCCTCTGCAATAATTAATTAGAAAAAATAATACTTTGGTAGAGCTTTGAAAAGGAGCAGTTTCTAAGGCTCTTTGATAAAATAGAAAACTTTTTAAAATAATTATGAGGCAGTGTTCCTAAGGGAGCAGATATTCATTGCCCTTGCCTACTTCCACATTTCACTATAGTTAAATCACAGTCAAGAAAAACTCCTTGAATCTCAATTCATTTCATCTAACAATTTTTAGTATGTATTGTACTACATGCTAGGCACTGTGTGCTAAATCTGTGAGTATTCAAGAAATGGAGCATCCTCAGTGAGTGAACATGGGCAGGTAATAAATGCTACAATAGACATAGTTGCGAAGTGTTTGTATAGTCACAGAGGCTCCAGGGATTAATTCTGCTTGAATCACTGGGAAATGCTTCATGGGAGAAAGCGGCAGTAGAACTGGTCCTAGGACAATCAGCACATTTTCTGGCTAAACTGAAGGGCTGTGGGTTAGAGGGAATGTAAGCACAACTCTAAGCAGAGAGAATAGTATAAACAATTACAAAGAACTGGGAAAAATCCAGGTGGGTTTGAGAAGAAGTGAGGAATCTAGTGTGGCTGTGAGAGGTTAGGAGAGAAAGAAGTGTTGGGACTAGACTGTGAAGGCGAAACCTAAAGTCCACAGACTATTTTTAATAAGCTGGTCTTTAAATTGGGGGCTGTGTTGTTCAGACAAGATAAATCTGGTGGTAGTGCCATGGGACTATAATTTTTCTGGTGAGAGGCAAGGAAAAAATTGTCGGAGAGAGAAATAGGGGTGCAAGAAGGAACAGAATTTGTGAATTGTTTAGTTCATCCCACGGAAAGTCAAGGTACATTGAGATTAGTGGTTGGAAGGATTTATGGATGATGATGTCATGGAAGTTGTGAGTAAGAATTGGCGAGAAAAATAAAGTATGAACGGGTCCCGGCTATAGCACGCTGCCTGAGTGTCTGGGCAATCCATGGACAGCAGTGAGAGCCATGATGGCAGATGACAGCGAGGAGCTGTGCAATGAGCTGGAGGCTCTGGAGTCCATCTACCCCAACTCCTTTACAGTAGTATCAGAAAACCCTCCTGGCCTTACCATTACTGTGACATCTGAAGCTGGAGAAAATGATGAAACTGTCCAGACTATCCTCAAGTTTACATACAGTCAGAAATATCCAGATGAAGCCCCTCTTTATGAAATATTCTCCCAGGAAAATGGAGATAATGATGTCTCAATATTTTAAAATTATTAGCATTACAGGAGGAGAAAACCTTGGTATAGTGATGATCTTTACTTTAGTGACAGCTGTGCAGGAAAAATTAAATGAAATATTGGATCAAATAAAAACTAGGAGAGAAGAAGAAAAGAAATAACAAGAAAAAGAAGAAGCTGAGGAGATATTATTTCACAGCACTCCTGTTACAACTGAGAATTTCTTAAATTGGAAAGCCAAGTTTAATGCAGAACTCTTGGAAATTAAAAAGAAACGAATGAAAGAAGAAGAACAATCAGGAAAAATAAGTTAAGTGGGAAACAGCTATTTGAAACAGATACCCAGTTCTGGGAGGATGCTGGAAAAAGTGTGGAGGTAGATGAGTCTCTGTTCCAGGAAATGGATGACTTGGAGCTGGAGGATGAGGAGGATGATCCAGACTACAGTCCTGCTGACCTAGAGAGTGACTTGATCGATTGATGGACCATCCCTGTCTGCAGGGGGGCTTGACTGCCACAGTGTCTGTGGCTATGCTGAGAGGGTGTTGATTTCCTTTTTTCCTAAGGAAAAATAATTTTCAGGATAATATTCTTCTGAAAGCTTTCATCAATAAACTTAATAAAACTGACCTTAAAAATTCAAATAAAAAATAAAGCATGAATTAAGTACTAAAGTCTTAAAGGAAGGTGGGTGTGTCTTGCAAGGAGACAGAGGAGGAGGGTGTTTCTTCACTCTTTGGTTCATTTATTTATTTGAAACCCACTCCATTGGGCATTGGGAAAAGAGACACCCATAAGACACATTAAGTCAGCAGCTTTGGAATCTAATTTCAGACTTCTGGCCAAGATGGAGGCGTAGGTAGACACACTGTGCCCCCTTACACAACCAAAAGAAGGACAACAACAAATTTAAAAACTAAAAACAACCAGAAGTGCCAGAAAATCAAACTGTATGGAAGTCCAACAACCAAGGAGTTAAAGAAGAAACGTTCATCCAGACCAGTAGGAGGGTCAGAGATGGGCAGCTGAGTGGAGAGGATTCGCAGAAAGGCAGCGGCTGGAGGAGCAGTGCTGGCAAGGCAGAGGCTGGTGGACCCCTTGGGGTGGCAGCTTGAGGACTGAGCAGTCCCACATTCGAGTGCAGATAAACCAGGATGAACAACTGGGGAGCAAGATAGACCATGCAATCCAGGGTTCCAGCAAGGGGAAATAAAGCCTCAAAGCCTCTTACTGAAAACACCTGTGGGGGTTGAGGTGGCAATAGGAGAAACTCCCAGCCTCACAGAAGAGTTTGCTGGAGAGATCCACAGGGTCCTAGAATGTGCACAAACCCACCCACCTGTGAATCAGCACCAGAAGGGACCAATTTGATTGTGGGCAGCTGGGGAAGTGACTGAAAACTGGCAGAGAGAAGAGCAAGCAGCACTGTTCCCTCTTGGACCCCCTGCCACCACATATAGCAGCGACAAGGGTTGCCTCGCCCTGGTGAACATCTAAGGCTCTGCCCCTTACTACATAACAGGGGCACTGAGTCAAAAAATAGTGATCCAAATGAATGAACAGTTCAAAACTCCAGAAAAAATACAACTAAGTGATAAAGAGATAGCCAAACTATCAGATGCACAGTTCAAAACACTGGTAATCAGGATACTCACAGAACTGATCGAGCTCAGTCACAAAATGAAGGAACAAATAAAGGCTACCCAAAGTGAAAAAAGTAAAATATACAGGGAACCAACAGTGATGGGAAGAAAATCAGGACTCAAATCAATGGTTTGGACCAGAAAAAAGAAAGAAACATTCAACCAGAACACAATGAAGAAACAAGAATTCAAAAAAATGAGGAGAGACTTAGGAACCTCCAGGACATCTTTAAACATTCCATTATCTGAATCATAGGGGTACCAGAAGGAGAAGAGGAAGAACAAGCAATTGAAAACTTATTTGAATAATGAAGGAGGACTTCCCCAAGCTGGCAAAGGAAATAGACTTCCAGGGAGTCCAAGAAGCTCAGAGAGTCCCAAAGAAGTTGGACCCGAGGAGGAACACACCAAGGCACATCATCATTAAGTTACCCAAGATTAAAGATAAAGAGAGAATCTTAAAAGCAGCAAGAGAAAAGGAGACAGTAACCTACAAAGGAGTGCCCATCAGACTATCAGCTGATTTCTCAAAAAAAACCTTGCAGGCAAGAAGGGGCTGGAAAGAAGTATTCCAAATCATGAAAGGCAAGGACCTACATCCAAGATGACTCTATCCAGCCAAGCTATCATTTAGAATGGAAGGACAGAGAAAGTGCTTCCCAGATAAGGTCAAGTTCAAGGAGTTCATCATCACCAAGCCTTTATTATATGAAATGTTAAAGGGACTTATCTAAGAAAAAGAAGATCAAAACTATGAACAGTAAAATGACAACAAACAGAGCTATTAACAACCGAACCTAAAACAAAAACAAAAACAGACACAAACTAAGCAAACAACTAGAACAGGAATAGTCTCAGAAATGGAGATCACATGGAGGGTTATCAGTGGGAAGGGGGAGTGGGAAGGATGGAGGAAAAGGTACAGGGAATAAGAAGCACAAATGGTAGGTAAAAAATAGGCAGGGGGGTGGTTAAGAATAGTATAGGAAATGTAGAAGCCAAAGAACTTATATGTACGACCCATGGACATGAACTAAAGGTGGGAAATGCAGGTGGGAGGGGAGTGCAGGGCAGAGGGGAATAAAGGGGAGGAAATGGGACAATTGTAATAGCATAATCAATAATTTTTTTTAAGTCAGGAGCTTTGATCAAAGGGGTAGCATATTGTGATCCTTGAGGGGAGGGTTTCAAGGTGAGATAACATAACCAGAAAGTGGGAAGTCATGGAATTCACAAGAATGTGTACAGGTTAACAGCCCCTTGTGAAGAAATGGGGGAAAATGCTGCTACAACTCCAGCTTCATGTCACTGTTCCAGGCAGGAAGATAAGAACAGAAAAGGGCAAACAATATGTAGTCGGTGTCTTATCAACTTTGAAGGATTTTTCCTAGAAAACAGCCACTTACATTTTATTCTCAGAATTGGGTCACATGTCTGCCAGTAATCTGCATGGTACCCTGGGAAATGTAGCATGTAACTCAGCACATTTTTAAGCCGAACAAGTGCTCCTGGAAAGGAAGCAAAGAAGAATGGATGTTGTATAGAAAACTAACAAGTACATTTTGCAATGTTTAAATATATTTTTATTCTAACTCCTGGTTAAAATCTTACTAAAGTATAGAATTCTAGGTTTAAAATATTTTTGTTTTTACAATTTTGAAAGCATTGATTCATTGTCTTGGCTTCTGGTATGACTCTTAAGAAATGCCATTCTGATTCTCATTTCTTTAATATATAATGTGGTCTTTTAAATCTTAGCAACTTCTCTCTTTCTCTAGTGTTCTAAAATGTTAGTATAATGTGCTTTGGTGTGGATCATTTTCCCATTCATTATGCATGGTATTGGAGGGTCTTTTCAATTTGGACATGCCTGTATTATTTCTTTGAATATCCCCTCCCCTATTGTCTTCTATTGGACGCCTGACCTTCGGATGTTTGCTTGGCTCTATCTTCCAATTCTTCTGTTGAATGTTTTGTTTCACTTATTGTCCTTTAATTTTCAAGAACTCCATTTTTTATATTTTAATTATTATTAATTATAATAAGTAATTATCCATCATTAAATTATGTAATTATAATATGTAAAGCTGTTAATTCAGGTTTTAAAAAATAAATTTGCAGTTTTCGCTGAGGCTCAAAGCCCAGAATGTAATGTAGCCCCATATTCCAAAGGAAGATGCTAGACCATTCACACAGGACTCACTATGAGACAGTAAAACAAGTCCTGTGTCCTTAGCCCACCACCCATCTCTAGCCCATATATAAAAATAAATAAATATACAAATAAACAAATAAATAAAAAGGCTGGAGACTCTTCAGAGTCTGCATTTTTTTGAAGAATTATATGTGAGAGTATGAACATTTAAAGTGGATGTTTCTCTCCACCACTTGAGCTGAGGAAGGGGAGGCTTCATGACACACACTCAAGACCCTGGGTTCACTGCCATGGGTAGGGAACATCTGAAGCCCCAGTTCACTTTTGCTGAGCTGCAGAAGCCTGTGGGCTTGATCTATGCTGCAACCTGGGCAAAGCATGGAGGGTCAAAGAGATTAGAGCCTTCTAATTACCTTGGGACTGTCTGGAGATGCCTGTGCAGAACCACGAGACTAGAGTGGAAATGGTCTAAACTTCCATCGTTACACTGCAGAGATTCATGGGTTTTTTCAAGAACTAAGAGGGAAACTAGCAAAGTAAAAGTGAGCTTGAAACAATTCCACTCAAGGGTTCTGCATTATCAGAATGAGCTTGTATCAGGAGTAGGTAGAAGGAGAATTAACGGGACATTACGAGACATCAGCTGCATGGTGCTCCCTGCAGTTAAGTGTGGTGAGAACAGGACAAGTTCAAAGCCCCACAAGACAGTACACACAAAACATCCTTCAAAAGCACCTCCACACAAAAGGGTCATCTCTGGGACACCTGCCACACACAGGAATCAATGGCAGGTTCAACAGCCCAATCAAATGCAATTACCTCCTCTTCTAATCCCGGTTTCGCTTGGCATGACCCTGGGAGTGGGATAAAACAATAAGTTGGTAAATAGGGAAGAAGTGGGATGAGAAAGAGAAAAAAAAAACACCATAAATCCTCACTTTCATTTTGTAAATTCAAGGTCAGACCTAAGTGAGGAAGGGGAGAAGGTGTGAATTGGATGAAAGATAAAAGACTAGATTAGACTGGACTTTTAAATATCTGAAAATGAGATTGTTCCAGTCTACAATAGTGCCCCAAAGAGCCTTAGAATCCACACAAGATACCATCCATCTGGGGAAGAAAGAAAATCCAACAAAGCAACTTTAAATAAGTTGGATAGGAAGAAAACCAGGTGGCTTCCTGCTTGCACCTTGACAAGTATGAACAATTTAATAAACTGGTTATAATAGCATTTTTTTTGTTTTTCCATTCTCTTTGTCCTAGTAGAATTACACCTTTCCCATCATTTTATTTGGATCTCAGGGTGGAAACATGCGTTCAGTCAGTGCAATTGTACTTTTGTACCAAGAGCTCCTTTTTCAGGAAAAACTAAGTTGACCTAGTGATATTCAAAATGACAAATCAATAGATGACAGAATGGTCACGATTTCCACTTAAGAGAGAAATTCTAACTTGTAGCTACCATTTGAACTTCTCTGAAGATAATTATTGACTGTCACATATGCCACCTTGTGGCCACTCTGAGGCACACAAGTAGGTGAATTTTATACGACAACACTTGTCACCCCTTCATCCATCCATCCATCCATCCACCCACCCACCCACCCACGCATCCATCCATGGCACAGTTGCTCCAGGCAGACTCTGGCATGCAAGTAAAACACACACAGCCCTTGTCCTGTCTTGAAAAGCTGACAATCTATGAGGAGAAAATACGTTTTGTTTTAATTTTTGAGGAAGATTTGTAAGAGCTATGCCTCTAAGGTTCTATTTTATATTTTCAACCTTTCTATTTTTTTGTTCCTTAACTGGTTTCTTCCCTGTCATTTAATAAAAAAAAAATTAAGTATTTTCCATCATAAAAGAAAAAGCCAAAGAAATGAAGCTCTCTATCAATCGCAATGCCCCTAACTAAAT
>VMDR010010984.1:0-29516 GCA_007922815.1 Macrotus californicus
GGGGTGGAGGGAAAAGGCAGAATACTGTACTTGAACAACAATAAAATTCAAAAGTATTTAATTAAAAAAAAGTCTGTGTGAAATGTGTACCAGATTTTGAAGACTTAGTAAGAAAAAATAATGTAAAATGTTTCATTAATAACTTTTTATGTCAAGTATCTATTGAAATGATATTCTAAATATAATTGGGTTAAAGTTAATATCACCAGTTTCCTTCTTTTATGTATACTTTTAATTGAGATGTAACTCACAAACCCAATATTTACCCTTTTAAAGTGTACAATTTGGTGGATTTTAGTATTCACAAAGTTGTGCAATCATTGCCACAATTATAATCCCAGAATATTTTCATCACTCCCTAAAAATCCATCTTCTTTAGTTTTGCTTTCCATTGCCCCTCTCCCCACCCATGGCAACCAGTAACCTACTTTGTGTCTACGAATTTGCCTGTTGCGGACACTTTGTATAAATGGAAGCATACAATACATATTCTTTGTAACTGGTTTCTTTAACTTGACATAATGTTTCCAAGGTTCATCCATGTTGCAGCATTTATCAGTACTTCATTTCTTCTTATGGCTGAATTGTAGTCTATTTGTAGTTATATATCAAATTTTGTTTATCCTTTCAAGAGTTGATGGACATTTGGGTTGCTTATACTTTTTTGCTATTAATCGTAAAGCAGCTGTGAACATCCATGTACAAGTTCTTGTGTGGACAAGTTTTCAGTTCTTTCGGATATACATCTAGTAGCAGATTTGTTGGATCACTTGGTAACTACATTTTTTGAGGAACTGTTTTTTACTTTTTAAAATGAGACTCCTAGAAAATTAAAAATTACATTTGTGCTTCATATTGCACTTCTATTAGACAGCCAGCCTAGAAGTCTACTTTGGGCCCGAGTGTCCCAAAGGTGAAGGTTTGGAAAACTACATTGGAGGTTGAGATGGGGAGAGTGAAGGCAGTGCTGGGCAGTGAGGTAGAACTTTTTGCTAACTTTCATATTTTACTTGGTGTACCTTCACCTCTCTTGATAATTGCCAAAGCTTGTTAACTGGTCTCTACCCCAGGGCTGAATCTCTAGCCAGCAGCCAAAGAGATATTTTTAAAAGTGTAAATCTCCTTTTCACCAAGGTGGTGCCCAAAGCAAAGAAGTCCCTGCCCCTCCCAAAGCCCAAGCCAAAGCCAAGGCAAAGGCTTTGAAGGCAAAGAAAGCAGTGCTAACAGCCACACACACACACACACACACACACACACACACACACACACACACACAAGAAGAAGAAGACGTGCACATCATCCATCTTTTGGAGGCCCAAGACACTGTGGCTCTGAAGGCAGCCTAAATATCCTCAAAGAGTGCCCCCAGAAGAAACAAGCTTGAACAGTATGCCATCAAGTTCCTCTTGACTACCAAGTCAGCCATGAAGATGATAGGAAACAATACACTTGGTTCATTGTGGATGTCAAGGCCAACAAGCACCAGATCAAACAGGCTGTGAAGAAGTACAATGTACAAAATGTACAATTAAATGTACAATTTGGTATGACATTGACGTGGCCAAGGTCAACACCCTGATCATGCCTGATGGGCAGAAGAAGGCAAATATTCAACTGGCTCCAGACTATGATGCTTTGGATGTTGCCAACAAAAAGTGGGATCATCTAAACCGAGTCTAGCTGCCTAATTCTAAATATAAAAATTTATACTAAAAAAAACAATAGTAAATCTGCCCTGGCTGGTATGGCTCAGTGGATTGAGTGCTGGCCCGTGAACTGAAAGGTTGCTGGTTGGATTATCAGTCAGGGCACATGGGTGGATCATGGTCCAGGTCCCCAGGTGGGGGTGTGTGAGAGGCAACTGATGATGTTTCTCTTGCACATTGATGTTTCTCTCCCTTTCTTTCTCGCTCCCTTCCCCTTTCTCTAAAATTAAATAAAATCTTTTAAAAAAAGTATAATCTGATCATGCTATTCCCTGCTTAAAACCCTTCAATGGCTCCCCATTGCAATGATACCAAATGTAAATTCTTTCTTATGGCCTGGCATTTTACATTCATAATATATTTGTGAATAAATAATGGAAAATATATTATTTTGTTCCAAACCTATATAAGTTTTTTTTTAAATTTTTTAATGGAAAAGATTTAGTGAAATGCTGCGTGTATACAAGGAATGGTGGTATTTCATTTCATGTATTTATTTATTTAAAAAAAATTTTTAAAGTGTGTTTATTGATTTTAGGGAGAGAGAGAAAGGAAGAGAGAGAGAGAGGGAAACATCTACTGTTTGGCTCCCACAGGTGCCCTGACTAGGGATAAGACCCACAATCTAGTTGTATGCCTTGATGAAGAATTGGACCCCAACTTTTTGGTATAAGGGATGATACCTCAACCAACTGAGCCATGCCAGCAAGGGCTCATTTTATTGTATTTTTAAAATTTTTAAATTTTTTAAAGATTTTATTTATTTGCTTTTTTAGAGAGAGGGGAAAGGAGGGAGAAAGAGAGGGAGAGAAATATCAGTGTGTGAGAGATTCATGGTTGCCTCTCACACATGCCCCAATTGGGGACCTGGCTGGCAACCCAGGCATGTGCCCTGACTGGAAATCGAATAGGTGACCTTTCTGTTCCTTTCCTCAGTCCACTGAGCCACCCCAGCCAGGGCTTATTTTACTCTTTTAAAGATTCTGTTTATTTTTAGAGAGAGGGGAAGAGAAGGTGAAAGAGAGGGATAGAAACATCGATTGGTTGTCTTTTGCATGTGCCTCCCATGCAAGAGGCAACCCAGGCACATGCCCTGACTGGGAATCAACCTAGCAGCCTTTCTCTTAGTGCGATGTCACCCATTCAACTGAGCCACACCCGGTCAAGGCTATTTATTTATTGTAAAAGTATCTTTAAAAAAATTATTGATTGTTGTTCCACTTATTTATGCACTCATTGGTTGTTTCTTGTATGTGCCCTGATCGGGGATCAAACCCGCAGCCTTGGCCTATCGGCATGACGCTCTAGGCAACTGATGTAGCTGGCCTGGGCTTATATTTGAAGACATTTTAAATTTAAAAAGATGAAACAGTTAAAATTCCTTACTATTCAGGGAAACATCCCATGTGCAATGTCTGCCCGTTTTCCTTTACCTTCTCTATCACTGGGTGTACTCCTTTTTAATTTCTAACCATGGCCAACCTGCGGGGTGAAAAGCATCTTGTATTTAACTTGGATTTCTTTGTTACTAATTAGATTAGGCTGAACATCTTTTGTTTGTTCACTGTTTGTTAATGATAAGCTTGGTTTGTCTTTATCTAAAAATCCTCTTTTCACATCAAGAATCTGTGTCCTTTGTCATGAGTATTTTTTCTTATTTTTCATTTATGGAGTGAATGTTTTGAAAAATAGAAGAAAATGCATGCTCACAAGTGAATCTAATAGTTTGCCCTGACTGGCGTGGCTCTGTTGGGTGTCGTCCAGCAAAGCAAAAGGTTGCTGGTTCGATTCCTGGTCAGGGCACATGCCTGAGTTTCAGGTTCAGTCCTCATGGAGTGTGTACAAGAGGCAACCATTTGATGTTCCTCTCTTTTTCTCTCTCCCTTCCCCACTTTCTAAAAATAAATAAAATATTTTAAGAAATGAATCTGATAGTTCAAAAATAGAAGGTTAAAGAAAGTTTGATGTATATACTAGGAACATTGATAAAGAGGAAGAATAAATAATAGCTGATATTTATATGGCATATGATATTTTACCAAGAGCATCCTTTATCTGGGGGCCAGCAGACTTTTTTTTTATAAAGGTCCAACTAGGAAGTGTTTGGGACTTTGCTGCGGACCACAGAATCTGTCCCCTCAACTCCCCTCTGCCACTGTAACAGCCATAGACAATAGGTAAATGAATGGGTATGGCCATGTTACAGTAAAATCTTATTAAATGGATACTGAAATGTGAAATTTACATAATTTTCCCATCATGAAATATTACTCTTCTCTGATCTTTTTTTAACCATTGAAAACAATGTAAAAACTAATCTTAGCTCCTGGCTACACAAAACAGGAAACGGACCAGACAGGGCACAGGGGCTGTAGTTTGTCAGTCCTTACTTTATCCCATTTGAACTTGACTGTCGCTCAGTGAGGTGGACAGGAGTGAGGCACGATTTTCCACCTTCAGTACATGCAGAGGCAGGTTCTGAGAGCTGAGGGCACAGAGCTCACGTGGCCTGGCTGGGTTCTCTTCCAATACACACAGATGCACAAAAGAAAAACAAGAGAGAGCAATTGATTCCATGCAGGCCAAACGTTGTTCCAATCCAAACTGTTCCAGGTTTTAGAAGCTTAAAGTTCCTCATGTTTTATTTTTAGATTAAAAAAAGTTTTCAATTACAGTTGATACTCAATATTACATTTGTTTCAGGCATGTAGCATAGTAATTAGACATCTATATAACTTACAAAGTGATTCCCCCCTATAAGTTCAGTACCCACCTGATGCCATGCATAGTTATTACAATATTACTGACTATATTCCCTGTGCTGTATTTTACATGCCTGTGACTATTTTGTAACTGCCGATTTGTACTCCTTAATCCCTTCACCTACCCACCAACACCCCTCCCATCTGGCAACCATCAGCTTAAACTCTAAGTTTTTAGCAAATCTAAGGTTTTAATAATTCCATCCTAGACCAAATAGCTGTGTGTGTGTGTGTGTGTGTGTGTGTGTGTGTATAGAACAATGAGATACTTGAACAAGTGTCTCAACACTCGCCCAGCTGGAGCCCATCAATGCTTTCTACTTAGAACTCAGAGAGGATGAGACTTTGATATGACAAGAGAACTAGGGGGAGGTGAAGCCCCAGCTTCAGATCTGGACAGACTTAGAATCCTGGTTCCATCACTTTTTTGCTGTGTGACTTTGACAAGTTGCCAAACTCTCCATAAAAGAACGATAATCATATTGGGTTGTCATTTTCAGTGCAAATTGAATCAATGCAACAAAAATATGTGTGGAGTCTCACTTTTTGCCTTGAAGGAAATAACGCAAATTCCTTACCCCCACATCAATTGAAGAATCCTGTAACCTTAGGGTTCACAGGATCAAGAGGCTCGCAGAGGACTGTGTCTACCCTCTCACCACGAGGGCTGCCTCATGGAGCTGGTAAACAGAAATCTACACCCTCCATTGTCAAGGTTAGTCTGTATGTTGACAAGTCTTTAGGAACACGATCTGCTCAGAAACTATGGGAGCCTAGAACCCAACCTGCCCAGTTGGGGTGAAAAGTGGATTTAATATAAGACAAGGACCAGGCCAAAAAAAAAAAAAAGGTTTTTTTGTATTAATTCAATGGCAGAGGATGCATTTAGGAATTCCTTGGATGGGACTCCTTGAAATGTTGACAGATTGACAGGGCTGCCTAGGTGAAGTAGTGTACAGGCTGCCAGAGTTTAAATATATTTTTTTCTTTTTTAAAGATTTTTTTATTTATGTATTTTTAAAGAGAGGAAGGGAGGGAGAAAGAAAGAGGGAGAGAAACATCAATGTGTGGTTGCCTCCCCGCCCCCGCCCCCTCCAACAGGGGACCTGGCCTGCAACCCAGGCATGTGCCCTGACTGGGAATCGAACTGGCGACCCTTTGGTTCACAGCCCGCACTCAATCCACTGAGCTACACCATCCAGGGCCCTTTTAACTTTTTAAAAAAGATGACACACATTAAAGTTCACCATATGTGATATAAAATTATATGGACTTTACAAACACATAAGGTCATGTATCCCCCTTCCCCACTATCAAACCAAACACATCGAAGCTCCCCTGCTCGTCCCCCTACAGTCAAACACTCCTCCCAGCCCCCCGCAAACACTGGTATGCTGCTCCGCTTCTTGTACAATGTGCAAACTACACAACTGTGAGCCAGGCTCTGCTCATGGGGTGGTTGTGACACTTAAATGAGTTAGTTCATGGAAAGCATTCAGGACAGGGCCTGGCACTTACTAAGTGCCCATCACATATGAGCTGTTGTCACTATCGGACATTTTCAGGGCCATGAGCTGAGCTTTGTCCACTGGGGGGCTGGGGGGCTGGGAACCAGCAAAGTGACTCTGGGGGGAAAAGGGACAAAGGAAGTGTCCAATGGCATCGGCTCTGGCAGAACCTGGGGAGCCCACTGTACCTAACAAGGCTACCAAGGAAGTTGGTAATAGGATTGTGGTCTCAGATAAGAGCTATCTGAATTCTTGACCACCAACCCACTCCCAACCCCTGGGCGACTACTCTGCTCCTGTGGTCTGGACCTTCTCATCTCTGAGGTTCGCTGTGACTCGGCTTTATTGCAGGACACCATAGGTCAACAAACTTTCCATAAAGGGCCAGGTAGTATGAGTTTAGGTTTTGCGGGCCATACAGTCTCTGTTCTTTGTAGCCATGCAATCCTGCCTTTGGGGTGGAAGCAGCCATAGACAATGCTTAAATAAACGTTATGCTGCGTTCCAGTAAAACTTCATGTTACAAAATGGCACACGTGGTTTGCTGGTGATCCCTGTAGAAAGTGTAAAGTTAAAAAGTGGACATGAAACCCCCGTTCTTGTTTCATTCCTCGGAAGAAACAATTGTTAACAGTTTCTTGTGCATAGTATAGTGTGACTAAAAGTGTGGTTTGGGAACCACACTCAGATCACGTTTGAACTTGTGTGTGGGTGAGCTGCTGTGTGAAATGAGGATCATGTCAATAGCAGAGTTGTTGCATAAAAGTAAAATGAAACAGGCCAGGTAACATCAGAATTTACGGTGGCATAGAAAAAGCCCAACCCACTACCCCCCTCACTGCCTTGAATGCAATAGGCTGTTAAAGATATATGTTGTTGAATTGATAAACCAAGTCAGAGAGGGGTGAGAAGTGATAACAGGGATGTTCTAACAGAACAGGTTGATATGTTTAGGGTGATGACCAACTTAATAGGTGTTCCAAAAACATTTCGTTCAATATCAACTTGGCCCAGAAGATTAAACGCAAAATTTGAAGCAGGGTCATAGCAACGATATAGATTTATGAATTGCGCATTAATCCTTTCTTGCTTCTTGGATTTCTACTCTTAGATATACCTAAATATTTAGTTCTGCCTTCTTAGTTGTCTTTTACTACTATCACCTTTTGTGTTTTCTTTTTAAGTTACTTCAGGTCAATAGCGGAACTAATGCCTAAATCAATATGTAAAAAAGTGGGAATTAGCTAACAAGGGGACTTTTTGAAGGCCTTAATTTTTCCTATTGTGAGAAAAATAAAGATCTAACACCAAATCCTAACACAAGTTTCTCTGTGTCACTTAAAAACATTGTTGATGTTGTTTTTTAAAGAAATTCAAAATGCTCTGTCAAAATGGGGATAACTTGTATTATACACAAGAATTTCCTTTATTTTTTCCTTTGGTAGAGGTGGTTGGGAGGAGCAGAGATTATTTGTGAACAAAAATTACTTTCTAAAGAAATAGGACAGTAACTAACATTTTACATTATCTTTCTGTATTAAGTCTTTGGAGATTCTAGGCTACTGAAGAAGAAAAGCCAGGTAAAGCACATCAGGGTGCCTGGCACATAGTACGTGCTAAATAAATGGCCATTGTGTATGTGGGATTTTCTTTAACACAAAAGGGATCATGGTGTTCCCAGGCTTGTTTGTGGCCCTTAAAACTTGAGACTGATACTGTTTTCCTATCAACCCTGGTATCAGATGCCATTATTTTAATTAATTTAAATTCCCCGAGTTCCTGTCTGGCAGATAAAATCCAGTTGCTGCCTGCAGCAGTCACTGAACTGTTGCAAAAAATCTGCCTGGAACTGTCGCCAACGTATGTATTCATTGACTAGATAAAAAAAAATATTTCTTACGCAAGAGCTATGGATGGAAGGACCTGCTTCTTGACTGATATGCAGAGACCAGCAGCATAGCTGTGTGCTGCACCTGGGTGTCCTACGAGATGGGAGGAGGGTTCCGAGAACGGCATTTTCAGCTGGAAGCATGGGCCCCAGTCTCCCCAGACAGGGGACCCATCTTAATCCCTCAAAACTCCCTTTCTCCTGGTGGAGCGACCTCTGATCTGGACTTTGAACATGGTGCCAGGAGAGGCGTTCTGCCAATTCTTGTTGAATGAATGAATGAATGAATGTGTGAGAGTTTCAGAAATGTTCAATGAATTTTACTTTTAACTCATAGATATTTTTTCTTTTCTTTTTCTTTTTTTACTGGGGGAGACTTTGCTGTTATTCATGGATGATGTGATCCCACATATATGTAGATATTCTGAAACCTCATTTTCAAATGTCTTTGAAAATAGTTCAGTTTTCCAGAATAGCAGTTTATTTTTAGGGTTGTTAAAAGTTGAGTCATTGAATAAGGCAAACAGCAGGGGGTGCCTTGACTTCTGCTATGGGCAGAGCTAAGCTTGAATCCCATTTCCACCATTTTCTAGTTTGCCTCAGTTTCCTCTTCTGTAAAATGCAAATAACACTTTCTATCTACTAGAATGTAAAGCATGGCATAGTGTGGGTAGATGCATATGCTATGGGATGAAAGAATGCCCTGTTCAAATCTTTACCTTGCTTTTTTAAAAAAGATTTTATTTATTTGCTTTTAGAGAGAGTAAAAGGGAGGGAGCAAGAAAGGGAGAGAAACATCAATGTGCAAGAGAAGCATCTATCGGTTGCCCCTCACATGCTGCCAGCTGGGGACCCAACCCAGAACCCAGGCATGTGCCCTGACTGGGAATCAAACTGGTGACCTTTCGGTTCACAGGCCAGCACTCAATCCACCGAGCCACACCAGCCAGGACTACCTTGCTATTTTTTGGAGTAAAATACCTATAACAAAATGTACCATTAATGACACTACATACACTTATCATGTTATGTAACCATCATCACTACCTATTTCCAGAACATTTTCATTATCCACAAAAGGATACCCCCTATCCATTAAGCAACTGCTCCCTCTACACCCATACACAGCCCCTGGCAACCACAATCTGTTTTCTGTCTCTGTGGATTTGTCCACTCTGGATATTTTATATAAATGGAATCATACAATATGTGGCCCTTTGTGTCTGGCTTCTTGGCTTCTTTCATTTACCAGAATGTTTTATAGGTTTATTTGTGTTGTAGCATGTGTTAGAATTTTTTTTTTAAAGATTTTATTTATTTATTTTGAGAGAGAATGTGTGGCTGCCTCCCGAGCGTCCCCCACCAGGGACCTGCATGCAACTCAGGCACATGCCCCTACTGGGAATTGAACCAGCGACCCCCTAGGTCTGCAGGCTGACATTCAATCTGTGGCAGGCAGCCACACCAGCCAGGGCAGAACTTTTTTTTTTTAATCCTCACCCAAGGACAGGTTCACTGATGACAGAGATAGAGGGAGAGAGAGAAACATCAACATGGGAGAGAGACATTAATCGGTTACCTCCCCTAGGCGCCCCTACCTAGGTTGTAGGTTCTAGGATCAAACCTACAATCTAGGTATGTGCCCTGACCAGAAATTGAACCTGTAACTGCTTAGTGTACCAGATGATGCTCCAATCAACTGAACCACTTGGCCAGAGCAGAACTTTTTTAAATAGCTGAATAGTATTCCATGGTATGGATGGACCGCATTTTATTTTTATTCATTCATCTGTCCCTAGTCATTTTGGGTTATTTCCAACTTTTGGTTATTGTGAACAGTGCTGCTATGAAATTTGGGTATACGTTTTTGTTCAAGACCCTGTTTTCAGTTCTGTTGGGTATATAGCCAGGAAACCCCTTGTGGTTTTTACCTCGGAGACCCTGAGCACCTTCTCTGTCTGTGCCTTAGTTTCATCACCTGTGAAGAAGGTTCATGATAGTTCATTCCACAGAGTTGTTGAGAGGAAATAAATGAGTTAGTGCAAAGCCTTTGAAATGTGCCTGGCACAAGGAAGCACTCAGTAAACATTAGCAATTATTATTGCTTTTGCTGATCGTGAAGATTAAGTAAATACCCACATAAAGCGTGTTACCTGGCTCTATGAGTAGTTACTTATTATTTGGTCACAAGGCCTGCTGATAGAATTCTGTCAAGAAGGGATGTGATGTGGCAAATTTCTAGGCTAATATTGGTCAATTAAAAATACCAAGTGGATGCCTTTTAAGCAAAGGGTAGTTCCCACAGATTTTGCATGATTCCAGAGAGATGCTGCTGAAGGATGGCCTGTACCTGTGTTCCAGCTAATGTGGATAGGAAAACAGCATAAAGACAGGTGTGAAATTATGGGGTTCCCGATTCATGCCTTTAACAGGGGAGGGCATTTCACATTTGGGAAAGCAGATAAAAAGTCTCACTAATATTCTATTGTGATATATAGACCCAGAGTACATGGGTTTAACTCTGAACTTCTTGTTTTACTACCTGTGTGATCTCGAGCTAGTTATTTAACCTGAAGACTGTGCCTCAGTGACTTTATCCATAAAATGGGGATAATAGCACCTGCCTCATAGGGTTGTTGGGAGAATTAAATGAGTTAATGTGTGAAGTGCTTTAAAAAGTCCCTGTCTCACCATCAGCTCTGTTTAACTGAGCAATTCAATTTAAAAAAATCACATTACTGTATTTTGCCATACATAATGTGCTCCCGTGTATAAATGTGCACCCACGTGTTTGGCCCAAACTTTCAGGAAAAAAAATCTTTCCTTTTAATTTTTTAATTCAATTACTTATTTATAGTTAGAAACAAAACCGATGATCATATTCCTGGGTACTATTTTGCATTTGGATATCGTTATTGCTTTCTAGAGTAACACTTTTAATGCACAAGCATAAATAAAAGAATTAAAAACATTTATATAGGTACAGAATTGTTACTACCCATGTATAATGCCCATCCTTATTTTTTCCCTCAAAAATTTGGGCAAAAAAGTGCGCACTATACACAGCAAAATGCAGTAATTAAAAAGATTCCACTGTTCCATATAATTACCCTTTTAAGAATGTCTGACCAAGAGAAATGGGTAATAGTTTGACTAATTTTCCTAAAAACCAAAAAAAAAAAAAAAAAGGGCACCGTTGTCTACTCATGTTCTCAATATCTCTCATTACTGCATCTTTGTTTTTAAGATTTGAGTCAACCCCAGTCACACTACCAAAGCATCTTTTGTGAGATTTTCAAAATTGATTTCCTAGAGAGAGACAGGCAGAGAAATACATTGATTTGTTGTTCCACTTATGTATGCATTCATTGGTTGATTCTTGTATGTGCATCGAACCCCACAACCTTGACATACTAGGACAGTGCTCTAAGGAACTGAGCAACCAGGCCAGGTCAGGGGTTTTTGAGCTCTTTAAAGACAATTATTTATTTATTTATTTATTTATTTATTTATTTATTTATTTATTTATAGAGAGAGGAAAAGGGAAGGAAAAAGAGAGGGAGAGAAACATCAATGTGTGGTTGCCTCTCGAACGGCCCCTAGTGGGGGCCTGGCCTGCAACCCAGGCATGTGCTTTGACTAGGAATCAAACCAATGACCCTTATGGTTCACAGGCCAGTACTCAAACCACTGAGCCACATCAGCCAGGGCTTTTTTTTTTTTTTAAATAAGAACTTAGCATCTGCACACACACCTGGCCAACTATGAGCAGTCATTCTAGCAAAAAGCTTGCATCAACCTTTCCCCATCTCACAATAGAAAAGAATGTTGGTCACATGACTTTAATTAGCTACCCTGTGCTCGTTTTTGCCATTCATCTGACAACAGTTAGCTCAGTCCCTGGCACATAGCTACTCCACCTATAAACAGTTCTGCATGAAAAGGTGGTGGGTCAGGAACTGGGGGCTGGAGTCTCACTTCATTTTGCCCTTGCTCTTACAATAACCATTTTATAACTTCTGGATTGTGAGTGTTTCAATAAAGTTTTAGTATTTCATATGATTTCCACAATGGTCCCTTTAGGCAGAAACTTTCCTCCCCATTTCCCTGATAGGAAAGTTAAGTTTGGTAAGAGGCTAAATCAACTTCCCAAGTTTGCAGAATCCCCTGCCCCCACCTGGAGATCATCTCATTCCGAATCCCATAGTTCCTTGCTGTCCCAAACTGCTTCCAGCTGCATAGCCTTGGCAAATGCCTCATCTCCTCTAAACCCAAACCCTTTTGACTAACCTTGTGCTTGGGGTTTAGGTCATCTTTCCAGGTATGGATTATGTAAGAACTTATATATACTGGAAAAAAAACACGCCTAACTCCCATTTCTTCTCTGACACTTCAATTGATTCAGACCCTGACCAACATAGCTTCCAGGTAGATAAATATTTTGGTTCTCAAGAAGGAAAACCAACCCTCTGTTTATGCCAAGTCATGGCACGGGCTCTGGGCGCAGCAAAATATGTTTTGCTCTGAGAGTAATGATAGGGTAGCCCCTCCCTACACTTGACTGACTCTACTTAATGACAAGTCAGCTACTCCAGCTGTTCCTGTCCTCCTGGTTTTTCTTCTTGTTCTTACATCGCTGGTGTCTGAACCAGGGTAGTGGGTATGAAATTATAAAAAACTGTCAGTGATCAGAAATGGTGCACTTGGTTTTCTCTCCCTTTGGAACTCTCCAGGTTCTTTGAGGCATCTTGGCATTAAGCTTCCCAGGAAGCCAGCATTACTCGGCTGATTCGAATCTTCTGTGGAGTTCTTCAATACACACTCCTTCTGAGTGCAAATGGGCTTCATGGCTAATACAGACATAAATCTACCAGGGGAAGAAGAAAACAGGCTAGCACAGACCTATGGAATAATTGAGTCCGAGCCTTCTTGGTAGGCCTCAAAGGGCACTTGTATTGCTTTTCTAGTAGCTGTGGTGGCCTGGAAATGAGCTCTATGCTCAAGCCAAAAATCTGAGCATGATGCTTGATATATTTTTAAAAGATTTTATTTTTAGAGAGAGAAGAGGGGGAGAGAGAAACATCGATCAGTTGCCTCTCTTACCCGCCCCGACCAGGGACCCAACCCACAACCCAGGCATGTGCCCTAACCAGGAATTGAACTGGCAACCTTTCACTTTGTGAAACAACGCCCAACCAGTTGAGCCACACCAGTCAGGGCACAATTCTTTATTCTTCTTTTTCTCTTCCACCAAACTCCAGTGTATCTGTAAGTCCAGCCAATTCAATCTGCCAACATACCTGATCCTGGCCTCTTTTCTCCATCTGTACTGCCCTAGTCCGATCCACCTCCATGTCTTGTCAGACCATAAACAGCCTCCATTCTCTTCTTCCTCACTCATTCTTTTCCTTTGCAAGACACCCTTTTAAAAAGTTTCATTGTGATATGATTCATGTACAATTCACCCATTTAAAGTGTACCATTCAATTACTTTTAGTATATCCACAGAGTTGTGCCATCATTACCAGAATCAAATTTCAGGAAAGTTTTATTATCCCCCAAAGAAATCCTGTATCAAACCATGAGCTCCCCAGTCCTCAATCTACTTTCTGTCTCTAAAGGTTGATTTACCTGCTCTGATCATTTTATATAATTGGAATCGAAGACTATGTGGTATTTTTTGCTTCTGGCTTCTTTCACTCAGTACCTTGTTTTCAAGGTTCATGCAGTTGTAGCCTCTTACCAGTGCCTCATTCTTTTTTATTGCCAAATAGTATTTCCTTGTACAGGTACACAGCCCGTAATTATCCATCATGCAAGGTATCCTTTTTACTCCTCACAATTTCCTGCTTGGTTTTGAACCCAGTGAAGATCAGTCGGGCCAGTGTAGAACTCAATAGGCACGTATTCTTCTCCCTGCTGCCCCTTCCTCTGCCAAAGAGTCCTTTCTGCTCTCCCCCAAGTCTCTAGAGAGCTGGCGAGGATTCCCTAGAATCCGAGGAGTGTTTATTAGCATTTGTGAGAATAACACCTCTTCAGAATCTAGGGGTGACCGGGGGCTAGGACTGAACCCCAGTGAAGTAACTGCTTCCTTTCATTTGCTCCCTTCTCTCCTCCAGGAGGAAATTTCACTAGTGGGTAACTTCAAGTGTATGAAATGTTTGGGGGAGATCCAGTCACATTCCACAAATATTCACTGAGTTCTTGCTGGGTCCCAGGCATTTGGGAGACCCCAGTATCCCAAACATCTTTTGTGGGTGGGTATATGGACAGTAAATAAACTGGAGAAAAACGAGATAGAAAGTTGGCAAGTGGGACAGGAATGACAATTTCCTGGCCCTTAGTGTAAAATTACATCTTGAGACAGTCGCTTAAACATATAAGTGTGTAGATATGTATATCCTTTTCCTGAATTCTCGTACTCACCCACACTGCCTTGGTGACAACGGAAAAGTTGAGACCCTAATCGCCAGTCTCTCTCTCAAGGATCGGAGGAGGTGGCACGGAAGATACTCGCTGAGTATCTCCAGGAATGAAGGAGATTCTAAGTGAATCATAGTCAGACTGTGTTGCTAGGAAGGGAATAAGCTAATGCCAAATGAAAAGCTATTTGGACTGGTTTTGAGGGACCAAACTTTTCTGGTTTGAACTACAGTGAGAAAATTAGTTCTCTCAAGTTAGGTATTGGGTGAAGAAATCACAGATCGGTTTAGGGGTGCTAAATGCTGCTAGGGCCTTTACTCCTCGCTCTGCTCAGGGTCCTCTCCTAAGCAGTGTAGGGCAGTATCAGCTACTCGCCCAAGGTCGCACGGCTGGGAGCGGGTTTTCGGCCCCGGACCGCCACTCTGGGTCTTCTTGGGTGATCAAACTCCCGGATGAGACAGATTCTGGCGCGCCCACCCTCCTAGGGTTGGGGGCGCTGGGTTGCCCACACCGGACGTCCCGGGCTCAAACCGACCTCGGGGCTCAGGGGCAGGAACCGGAGGCGGGGGCTGCGCTGGGGGCGCGGTGCAGCGGCCCGCTGACCTAGGAGGCAGTGGTGGCGGCGGGCGGGCCACTCTCGGCTCCGCCTCCCCTGCTCCGCCTCCCGCTCCCGCCCCGCCCCGCCCTCCTGCCGGCGTCCGCCCGCCCGTCTGCTCTCTCCGCTCGCTAGCTCGCTCTCGGCCCCCCATGCGGATGTGACATTTCAGGCCGCCGCCATTTTGAGAACGAGCCGAGCCGAGCCGCCGGGCGCCGCGTCCGCTGCCGAAGCCCCGACGACGACGCCGCGGACGCGTAGGCCGCAGCCTCCTGAGCGCGCCCGGCCCGTCGCCCGCCCGCGCCGCCACCGCCGCTCCCGCCGGCCCCAGGCCCCGCAGGCCCGCCGCGCCAGGCCAGGCCTCCCGCCCGCCGCGCCCGGCCCGAGGCGGGGCTGACTCCGCGGCCCCCGCCCGGCCGCCCTCCGCCCCCGGCCGGCCCGCAGCCCCGCAGCCCCGGCCCCGGCGGCGGGAGGCGGGCCCCGCGGCGGCCGCGGCAGCGGCGGCGGCGGCGGCGGCCGCAGCCAGCGACGAGACCACCCGGCCCGGCCCGCCGGCCGTCCGCCCGCCTCGGCGCCGAGATTGGGCGAATCGCGAGCAAGTACGTGCGCGTCTCCCTGCCGCCGCCGCCGCCGCCGCCCGCCGCGGGCCGCCCCGGGGCCACCGCCGACGACGCGCGGGAGGAGGAGGAGGAGGCCGCCCCGCCGCCGCCGCCGCCGCCGCCGCCGCCCCGGCTCGCCGCCTCCCGCCCGCCGGGCCCGCAACCCCGACCCCCGGCCGCAGGCGAGGCCCAGGCCGCGGCCGACATGAACCACCAGCAGCAGCAGCAGCAGCAGAAAGCGGGCGAGCAGCAGCTCAGCGAGCCCGAGGACATGGAGATGGAAGGTGAGGCCCGCGGGCTGGGGCGGCGGGGCCGGGAGCGCCTTCCATTGTGGCCTGGGGGAGCCGCGGGAGCCACGCGGGGGGCTCGCCATCTTTAAAGCAGGCCTGGGCTGCTGGCCCGACCCGGCGAGGCTGCAGCGTCATGCCGGGCCCGCGGGCCCCCGCCCCGCTCATTGTCCGGACACCGGGCGGCCTCCCCGGCACAAAGCGCTCAGAGCTGTAAATTAGGGCGCTCCGGCCGCGGAGGGACGCAGGCATTTGTTTTCTCGCCGCTGGCGGCCGCCCCTCCGGCCGGGTGGGGAGCTAGGCTCCCGGGACCGTCCCGCTTGTCGGGCGTCTCTGGGGCCTGCGGGTCTGGCCTGGTTTTGTCTGGTAAGCTCGGAAACTCGATCTCCGTGGACGCGGGGCTCGCCGGCACCTGCTCCTCCGGTGCACTGCTCCGGAGAGCCCACCGGGCTTAGCGACGGTCCCCCAAATCGCCTAACACTTGCCAGCGTCGGGCTTCATTTTGAAACAGCTGCCAGGAATGCAGATGTTCTCAGCCTTTGGACTGGCCCAGAGTTGTGAGCCAGGCGCTCGCGGTTTCTAAGTTAACTGCATTTCGGGGAGTTTGATCCCCGACTGTGTACGGTGCAGTCAGCATCCGGCCAGGTGTGTGTTTGAAACTGCGCGAAAGCCCCGCCGCACATGGCTGCCTACATCCGCACTAAACCTGACTCCGAAGGTAACTTAATTTTCTGCTCCTGTGGCAGCACTTTTCCAAGGTACTGTACTTTGAGATGGAGGGTCTTGGTTAAGAGGTTTGTAAAGGAACTGAAAGGGAAAGGGTCTTTGACTTACATAGCTCAAGCAGAGTTGGTCATTGGAAGGCATCATTCATTTCTTACGGCGCCAAGTACGTAAGAGGGTATAAAGTCAAAGTTGTCTTAAAGATAGTTTCCTCACACCTTGAGTAGTCAGACTGGTAGCTGTCAAAAGGGGGCACTTAAATGAACCTGGCATTGAATGTTTCGTTCTTGTTTTGCTTTTAGCAAGGGATCTTGAGTTAAATAAATGAACGCACTAAGGAAGCTGGGGAAAGAAGCGTTTGTCCTGTGGGGTGGGCTGCACGTGTCGAGCGCTGTGCACTGGTTGGTGGGAATACTTAACCATGACTGGTATTCTCTTGTGAATAACTTACTACCAGTAACTGGATGTTGACTGAAAAGCTGGCTTGCCAAATTGCAAAAGGCCAGGTGGCAGAGGTGCCTGCAGAAAGCACTTCCCAGTGGCACTTACAATGGCAGTAATGGGGGCAGGAGAGCAGAGCCCACGCCAAGGACTGGGCTATCTATTTCACTTGGCCCCAGCAAGGCGTCACTTTGCAGCGCTTTTGGCAAGTGTGATTCAGCCAACTAGCCGAGAGAGTACACGGCTGAGAGAATTTTGTATACTCCTTTGATGCTACACAACAAAAAGTGTTGCTTTTCAATGTTTCAACTATTACCCCGTCAGGATAAATCCAATACTGCTAGCACATTCGATTTTCTACCTACATTGCCTCACTTCTTTTCAGGTGTCTTTGAATACTAATGAGAGAATTAATAATGAGCGTAGACATCACTGAAGAGTCTTTTTGTGGTACAGAACTTTGTCTTGGGGAGAAATGCTCATGTCCATAAGTTTCAAGGACGTTTCTATAATACTAGTGTTGAAGAGTAATGGAAGAATTTTCTGAAGTTCGTGTATGCTTTGAGGTTTACATTATTTTCTTGTGGGATTTTATTTTCATATCAGGATTTGCAGTGGAAAGGTTGCCCCCTAAAATGATTCTTCTGCAAATTTACTAGAATCTCAAATTGGATGGCAAAGGTTGCAGTTATTAGTACTGATTCCTTAAACGTAAGAAACTTGTTTCTTTTGAGTGGGCCTCTCCAGATTGATCATCCAGAAGGTACTCTGTCTTGTCAGGCTTGTGGTTTTTGACACAGGGATGTATGTGGTTTAAAAAGCTGCCTGAATATTAGGCAGTCTATTTCTACCTTTCTTAGCCCTCCCACTCCTAAAATGTGGTGCAAGGTTTATGTGCAGGGTGGGGCAAAAGTAGGTTTACAGTTGTGAGTATGCAAAAGCAGTGTATGCTTGTGTTATTATTGTATTTTCTAGATGACCAACTGTAAACCTACTTTTGCCCCACCCTGTGTTATAGTTTAGGATCAGGAAGATCCTATTAAAAAGCCAGAAAGGTGGGATTTAGTTCTTACTGATTCTGGTTGGATGCATATGCCAGGCTATGATAGTTACTTGCACCTGTTTAGCCTCTTTGTCATGATTCCAATTGAATCAGCAGCTGGAATCTTAGGGGGCTGATCAGCTTGAAGAAGGGAAGGCTTTGTCGGTGAGCATCCTGCCCGCCCTTCCTAGGCGGGGTGGTTTTGAAGGAGACTGGTTTGGTTGGTTGTTTATTCCTATCAGTATTAGTTTGTTCACCTCCTGCTCCACTTTATTGGGGTTTCATTTGCTCTTGACTGAACTCTGTACAGCCCTTGCATATCTGCTGGAGAACAGTGCTCAGGATTATGTTTGAAATTCCTTACTCTGGGCAATAAGGAAAGTTACAAAGGGTGAGGGGCAGAGAGGGAAAAGATGGGGAACATAGCATTTAGTTAGGTCAGTACTACGTGCTTCCTGTAAGGCCTGAAGCAGCCAATCACATTTCAAGTTGTCGACATTATTAGGTCTAGCCAGGAATGAACTTGCTTGGCAGTTTATTCACTAACTCAAGAGGCAGTGCAGGCTATTGAAAGACTGACTTGCACAGGCCTCTGCCCTATGAATACTTTGGTGTGAGTACTTTGGAGAGGTGATAATCTGGTCTGTGTTACGCACTGTCAACAGGAAGTTTTCCCAAGGCCTTGCTTCTGCTATACAGACTGGCTAGCACAAGTGTAAATATCCTCGTGTTTGTTCCCTGGTGTGTTTCTTCTGCACTTGTGAGCAGTCTCTGTTGCAGAGTGTAATCTCTGAGAGGAATGAGGACAGACAATTTTGTTTGACTTTTGTAGAGCACTCAGGCCACTGCTGTCAGGGACACCAAGCTGGAAGCAAATCAATGAGTCAGTCACCTGCAGTTTCTGAAAAGAAGTGAATGCTGCCTTCCATGTTTTTTGTTTGTGGGGGCACCAGTGGTGGGTTTCTTTTTCTTTCAAACTTGTGTGGGTTGATGGAGTTTTAAGTTAACTTTTCTGCTAATGAAGGCTTGGAAGTGGAAAGTGAGTTCTCTTCCACACATGCACCCAGTAAAACCAAACTTGTGCATTTTATTATACCTAAAAACATTTCCTTTTCAAATAGCACAGTAATAAGACAAATCAGGTAATACTGGATTTGCCAAAAAGTCTGTTTAGTTTTTTCCATAAAATGAAACACAGTTTTCATTTTCACCAATAACTTGATTGATTTGGACATTTTGAGGATTTCAGCTATCTCCCTCTATTGGCTTCTAGTGGGTAGAGGCCAGGGGAGCTGCTAAACATCTTCCAATGCAAACGAGAGCCCCACAGCAAAGAATTATTTGGCCAAAATGTCAATAGTACAAGAAACTTCGCAAACCACTTTGACATGGTCAATCAGTCCCAGCACCTTCTCCATACACCGCACAAATCTTTTTTTTTTGCACTTCATTTGAGTTTTTACCTATCTTGAAATAATAAACCAAATACACCAAAAATGTTGCATATTTTCTTCCATCTTCAATATTAAAATGGCTGCACAAAAATTCATGAATTTTGATAAGTTTTTTTAAATGTACACTGATATGACAGCTGTCACAATACCATCTAACAAAAATGTTTGGAATGAAGTTAAAGACAACTAAGCACTACTAGAGCCATTGTAGAGGAAATAAACAAACAACATTTTTGGCCAACCCGATATGAGAATATTGATTTTATTCTCACTTTAGCACGGGTTGGTAAAACAGCTTTGTGAAGCTACAAAGAACTTCAACTTGGAAAACTCAGAAGAAATAGAAGAATTAGGCCGAACCTAAACACAATCGAATGTAAGCCTGTCAGATTTTGAACAGATTGGAAACTATTCCCACAGGCATCCTCATTTCAGGCTGCTGGTTTTGATTATCTGTAAACAAATAAAAGATTGATATAGCAGCAAACATGTAAGAAGAAAGTATATACTTTTCCTCCTTGTTTTTTATTCTTCTGGAATTGGTTTTGTTGGAAGAAGCCATTGAAAAATTACGGTGGGGCAGCGTGGTGACTGAGAGTACAGGCTTAGGGCTAGGCTCGAGTTTGGATGTGGACTTTGCCATTTAATTGTTGTGTGACTTCATGTACATTGCTTAAGCTCTTGGTGACTCAGTTTCTTCATCCTCAAAAAGGAGGTCAACTCTATCTTGCAAGGTTGGGAGGGTGAAGACAGCCAGGCACAGAGTTGGGAGCACGGGAGATGTGCAGTCGACAGTATTGCTGTGATGGTCAAACCTCTGCACCTGAGGAAGGATAAAGCCCAACCAACCCAGGTGGGGCAAGTTGAGTTTTGGTGGCATGCAAGGGTGTCCTAGGGTTATTACATGCTAGTATGGACCAGGAAGGAAACGTGACCGGCCTGCAACTACGCGATATTGTTTATGAGATTTTGGGCTTGATGTGCCTAAATAGGTATTTAAGGCCAGTGGCATACATATTTTCAGAAGGATTAAGTGGATAATAGAGGAGATGAGTGGATTTGTTGTGTTGTGACATTGGTACTGAAGCTTGGTCAAGTTCATGCCTTCTAGAGGATTCTTGTTCTTGCACCTAGTGTAAGATCATCTAAAGATGAATTTGAGATTGAGCATCAGGTTGAAGCAGGGAAGCCAGGTGGCCCAGCCTCCAGACTTTCGGAGTTAGCCTTGAATTCTCTTTGGATCCCTGTATCCTGTCATGGAGCCCTTTTGGTTTTCCAGCTGCCACCCTAAAGTAAGGCCCTAAAGCAAAGCCCCTGTTGACTCCTGCCAGGACCGTGCAGTAGCCTTCTTACTGGTGTCCGCTTCCACCCTTCCTGATTTCCACACAGCTATGAAAACAGACTGTGCACAGGACTCTTGTCCCTGTGACTGCCCTGCCTCAAAGGACTCAGATGTGCTACCTTCCCTGTAGAGGGTCAGTCACAGAGCCCAGACTAGGCCCTGCGGGTTCTCAGGATGGCCTCCACCTCCTATGTGCTTCAGGCTCCTGGCAGGCACACACTGTGTTGCATAGGATGCAGCTCCTGGTTCTGGGCCCCACAATGGCATAGAAGGCGATGCCATGGCTTCTCTTCCTGGAGCTCACAGGGCAGGTAACCCAGGAAGGAGGTTCAAAACCCATTAGATGCTGCTGTTTCCCTAACCTTTCTGGTGTCCTCAGCCAGTTTCTTTGCTTAAGAGACATGACGACCTTTTGCCCCAGGGACTACCGTGAAGTTGCCACTTGTGTACCCATTTTCCTCACTGTTGGATTGTTTGAGCTGAAGGTGACCATCTTCTGTTCCTTTTTTGTTAAAAGTACTTGTGGAAGAGACTCCATCAGGAAGCAGCAATTCTAAGGCTAAATGGTAGTACAGGAGTTGGCTGGCTGGCTGGCTGGCTGGCTGGCAGGCAGGCAGGCAGTGTGGCGTGTGAAAGCGAGTGCTGAAGCCATAAACCGATATTACTATAATAGCTGCTAATTCAGTTTTATTGCTTTTAACGTAACTTGCTTCAAATGACATTTTTGATCCTTTTGGAAGAAAAAGCTTGTTTTCCAGATAAGGACTTTGGCAGACTTTCATAAATTACTGAAGGTTTCTTTTGAGTATTTTCACAATTATTTTTGTTAGTGTTTCTGGTTTTTGGATGGGCATTATCTGCTTGATTTCCAAGGCAAAGAAATTTTCTTGGAGACCAAGAGTTGTAACAAGGTATTTCCTGACATATATTGTGACAGATTGAATGGTAAGTGTCACCTGCTTCATAAACTTCTGGTTCTGAACTAATTTAGATTGGGAAAGTTGGAGGAAGCAGGATTGTAAGTGTCATGTGTAGGAAAGAAAGTTAGTTATGCCATTTTTCTAGTGAGTTAACACATGCTTTGGCTAATGAGAAGTCAGATGTGTTGAAATTCTCTTGAGAAGAAGCAGGCTTACTTCTGAGAGTTGGTGATTTAAGCTTGGAAGTTGGGACTGGAGATAATTAGAAAGTTTCTCAAGGATGGAGACATACTAACCTGGGCAAGAACCGAATGCTTCCAGAACTTGATGGCACATTGAGTGAGACTAGGAAGGAAGAGGGACCTCTGGGAGAACACCCTCTGAGAGAGAGCGTCATTGTCAACATTGTCAGGTGGACAAGAACTGGGAGTCGAAGACCACACTGGGGTTACCGTGACGGATGGCTCATTGCCTGGTGCTGGCTGGGCCAGGCCCTGACTAGGCTGTGCCAATTCCACATTGTAGCCAGTTTATTCTAGGTCAACTGTTGAGGTGTGGGGACCACTGTTGTGAGGTCACAGCTGTTACCATTCACAGAGGTGGCCAGGTGTCCTTTCAAAGAGCCCAAGTTATCTGATTGACAGGAGCTTTATCTTACTAAGTGTTTGAAAGGTGAGTGAATATTGTCTGAATCTCAAGGTGGTGGCCTTTTTTTCTTTTTGGGTCACTGAGAATTTAAATGCAATGGAGAAGGAGGTTCCCTTGTGTGACCACAACAGTTCTACCTGATTTTCCTGCCTGGCCTCGAATATTCGAAACCAGCCGTGCCACTGTTTTGATTTCATGCCAGAGACTAAATTGGTTTTCCTGACATCCTAAAACTGGGAGGGCAATGTCCTATGTTATGTGCCAGCCTGCAGAATATCGACCAGGGGAAGGTCTAGTTCTCGCAATAAGTTGTTCAACTGGCCTGTGGTTTGGAAAGCAGTTGTTGTATGCAGTTGTTAGGGTGGCCTGTGTTGCAGAGTGAGCTCACGCCCTAGGGTGCAGCCACAGGTGCCTAGGTGGTAATCTCATTTCTCTTGGCTGTCCCTCTTGCCACCCCGGCTCATGAGTCCTTCAGAAAGAGTTGAAGGGAGCACGTCCAAGGGAAACCATGTGGCCTCACTCTAAGGTGGTGGCCGAGCAGACCCGCCGCTCTACAGCCCCTTATAAAAAGGCCCCTTGTAAAAAGGCTAAGGGCCATTTACCTAGAGTTGCAAGTACATTTCATCAATGTGAATTTGGGGAATAAATTATATTTCAAGGCTTTTAATCGACCCTGTGCAGTTGCTGTTTTATTTTTTAATTAATTTATTTTTGAAATTTTATAAAAGTTTATTTGAGCCAAACTGATGACATTGTGTGGAAACAGGATCTCAGATACTCCCTGCAATTGCTGTTTTTAGAACAAGCACATGTTAATACTCCTTAACATGTTTACATGGTACAGCTTTTTTTTAAATGTAGGGTAGGTAATTTTGAAGTGCTTGTTCTTACAGTTAGTAGTTTATTTCAGCTTGGAGGAGACATTATTCAATCAAGTAAACTGTGTGAAGTTGTCAAAAAGATTCCATAGCCCAGACCACTGTTTTATAACAATTATAGCTACTTATCAGATTTCTTCTTCCCAAGAATCTCAGCCATTTTCTGTTATCTCTTGAGCTTGTGAGGACTGAGGGTGAACAGATAAGGGCTGGAATACCTGACTTGCGAACGCCCTCAGAAGTAGCTGGTGGAGTGAGGGTTCCGTGGCCTTTTTGTGAGTCCCAGCCTTGGGTCTGTCCCTCCTGTCAAGACTGGGAGCAGTGGCCTGTGCCCGCTTCTCCAGGTTGGTGTGGTGTCTTGTCTGCCCTAGCCAGAAGGGGTCCTCATTTCTCTGGACTCCAGGTCACCTGCTGCTGGTACTTGTGGGAACAAACTGAGACGGTTTGCTGCTTGAGAACCATCTTTCTCCAGAAAGCCACTTGTTTTCATATGGGGCATGGGGAGATGACATGTGGGGTATGGTAAGAAGACTCTTAAGGGTTTATTGTGCTGTGCAGTATGGTAGCCACCAGCCGTGTGACAGTGATTATAAGTTTAAAATAAAATGAAAAACCCATTCCTCAACCGACTAGTGGCATTTTAAGTGCTGAGTAATCACATGTGGTGGTGGACGGTTGCCAGTGAACCTGTGAATGCGGAATGTGTCGGTGGCCAGTGCTGGCCAAACACAGTGCTGGTCTGGTTGGAACTTTGGCTACAAGGTGTTTCTGGTAGCATTAGTGTCACATCGAATGTTGGAAAGTGTTCTAGGGTGTCCTGGAAAAGTAAAATGAAAAGGAGTAAAAACATTGAAGACTTACAGATAAGTAGTTCTTGGGCAAACCTTTAGAGCGTGGCTCCTCCAGTTATTTTTGTACAGACCAAGGTGGTTAATTTTCAGTGCATTGTGGACAGTTTCTCAACTGTACTTGGTAGAAACACACACAGTGCACATTATTTGAGAAGTGAAGTAAACTAGACATACGGAATGTGAGCCTTAGGTTATTACTGGATTCAACAAAGGAAAAGTTCCGTTCCAGCAGTTACATTTAGAACAGACATACATAGGAAGAAAGGAAAGTGTTGCACAAACTACATGTTAGTTGAAAGTGTGTGTATAGGCCATTAGTATTCAGAAATGCTATTCCAATCCTCTTTATTAGAAGCCTACGTGACACCTTGAAGAATGCAGCTTACATGAATAGTTTTTTCTTTTTTAAAAGATTTTATTCATTTTTAGAGAGAGGGAAAGGAAGGGGGGAAGAAGGAGAGAAACATCTATCAGTTGCCTCTCCAACGTGCCAAACCTGCAACCCAGGCATATGCCCTGCCTGGGAATTGAACCGGGGACCCTTGCCTTGCAGGACAGTGCTGACCCAATTGAGCCATACCAGTCAAGGCACTGGAAGTTTTTGAAGTAACAAATAATCTTACTTCCTGCTTGGATGGATAGCATCCCTGCACCTCAGAGAGGATGATGTCTATGCAGACTGCTTCTTTGCTCTACTGATACTCATGGGAATCCTGTGAACCCAGTGCTACAGAGGTAGCAGTGAGAATGAGAGAGATCTTTACAGAATTTTCCAAAATTTATCCGTGGACAGTGTCAGCTGTAGCTTATAAACCTACAGCTATAAATGATCTTCCATTGAAGAAATGGGTTCTGGATTGTATCTACTTTTGGGTTGCAGTTCACAAATTAACACTAAAGTCTGCCAATTGTAATGTCCTATGTGACATGTGCCACACAAGTTCTACAGCACCCCAGCCAGCCCCAACTGGCTCATGCTTGGATATTGCAGGAAAGTCAGATTGCTAATGTGTTCTTCACTTGAGCAAGCCCACAGAGGATCACCTGTGCTGAGTCCACCTAGAATATCTTTGTTTGTAGCCCCACCCCTTTTGCTTTCTGGTTTTCCTTGTGGAATGGTGTAGAGGAGGAGGCTCTGCCACAGGACTGGCCTACACTGAGGAAGGGATGGGTCAGTTAAGGATTCACAGCTGAGTTTGAAAAGAGGGAGGGTGTGGAGAAGTCAGAGGCTGGAGGTATAGAATAGCAGGAGGGGTAGGGACCTGCAAGTCTCTCTGACCAGAAGTTTATGATCTGTGCTTGGCTGAATCACGTTCCTGGAAGGTGTCCGTGTCCTAATCCTCAGAACCGGTAACTGTCATCCACATGGCAAGGGGACTTTGCAGATGTGATTAAGTTAAGGGTCCCTAGATGGGGAGATTGTTCAGTATTTTCCCGGTGGGCCCACTGTAATCAGAAGGGTCCTTACACACGAAAGAAGGGGGTTGGAGTGTCAGAGTGGTGTGGTGTGAGAAAGCCATCACTGGCTTTGAAGATGGAAGGGGAGTCTAGCAGTGCAGATGGCCTCTAGAGGACGAAAAAGCGAGGAAACGGATTCTCCCCTTGAGCCTCCAAAAGGGACACAGCTTTCTTACACCTCGAATTTAGTCCAGTGAGCCTCATTTTCAGACTTCTGACTGGGTGCCCAATAAACAGCAGGCTTTGAATTTTAGTGACTGCAGAGAGGCTAGATGAGTACGAGGCTGCTAACCCTCACTCTGCCAGGGCGTGTGATGTGTGGGCTGTACCTGTACTAACTCCTTTGCTCCTTACTCCAACCCTGAAATAGATGCAGCCCAAGCAAAACAAGGCATTGAGCAAGTTACATTTCTCAGGGGTAGTGATGGGATTTGAATCCTCCCATTCAGGGTTCACAGCCATTTAAGATTCATCATCGTCAGTAGGCACCAGTGGTCATAAAGGTCGTGAACACTGCTTTTTTTTTTTTTTTTTTTTAAGATTTTATTTATTTTTAGAGGGAAAGAGGGAGAGAAACATTGATAGGTTGCCTCCTGCACGTCCCCAAGTTGGGACCTGACCCACAACCCAAGCATGTGCCCTGATGGGAAATCGAAACAGTGACCTTTCAGTTTGTGGGATGATGCTCAGCCCACTGCGTCACACCAGTCGGGGCACTGCTTTTTAACTTAAACACCCCTGTTACCTTCTCCTATGTTTCTTCCCTCACCACCCCTTACTGGTAAGCTGCAGTTGAGCTTCCTAGTCTGAACATTTTTGTGTGGTTCACCATGTGCTTTGAAAATAGAAAGTAGCTCACTGCTAAAATTGGCTGGGGCCAGCCACCCCTACAGTTCAGCAAGTGAAATAGCGTGGCTGAAGGAACAGAATAAAATATTGTAGTATGAGTTTGTAAAGGTAGATGATTTCTCCCTCCTTTAAGAAATGAAGTAACTGATTCAGACACTCATGTTAAAGATCCTGAGGTGAAAAGAATCATCCCTAAAGCAAACCAGATGGGGCTCTGGGTACATGGAGGACCAGGTCTTGTCAGCTGGGGCTCAGGGCGCAAGTGGGCTGCATTGCAGAATACCGAGTTCTGTGGATCCACAGGGTTAGCTAGTGAGGCATCTTATTCCAAGGTGGTATAGACCTCTTCTACTCAGATCCTCCTGTTCCCGCAACAGCATCACAGAAGAGCAAGCCCACAGAGATGGCATGAACCTGGCTGCTCCCCCTTCTCCCCTGGCTTTGACCAGCTGTGTTTTCCTCCTTTCTCCTAAACCATCTTGTTTCTTTCCCAGGACAGCAACTTCCACAAGGTAGAAGGAATACTGGGTTGGAGGTACCAGAGCTCTGGGGTTGCTTAACTGGGCAGGGGTCAAGAGGAATGAGGTGACTTCAGAGGCTTAGTGTCCTTGCCTCACTAACTTCCAGCTAGCTGTGCGGTGTTAATGTTTTTGTGGTATATTTGAATGTTTTCTTTGGGGGCTTCTTTTCCTGACAGGGAATTTTAAAATAGGATCTCTATCTTCACAGGTAACTTTGGGAAGCACGTTTAGTCTGTAAACTGATTGTAGCAGTCAAAAACGGTAGCAAAACAGTTTAAGATATACAGAAAGCCTCACTTGGCTTGACGTCAGTCTTTGCCTACTAGGTCAGTGATTGAAGAAAGCTTGAGTAAATGTGCATTTTGCTCTTAGTTTTCCTGAATGTCGCCTCTGCTCTCACAGTGCAATGTAAGATCCATCTCCCATGCATATGTGAGCAGAGGAGTCTGTTTCTGTGATTTCCATTGAAGACACACCTTTTCTAGGCATTGCTTCAGATGGGTGATTTTAGTTACTGCGCAGAGAGTAGATTTAGGATATTTATTGGCCATCAATTGAGTGTGAGTTTCTGCAGGGATAAAATGTGAGGAAGGGAAACAAATTCTGGCCTCAAGGAACTTGGTCAGGAGTGAAGAGGTCCACAGAATGAACATCACCACCAAATGATAATTGCCAATGTATTGAGCAGTGGGTTGGCAAAGTCTAGACCTTCAAGGGAATTGGTTTTGGGGTTTTTATGGAGAGACTACACATAATTGAGGTGGCCTGTGTGCCTCCTAGTGGGGAACAGAATTGCAAATGGTCCTTGGCATGACTAGGTCAGCTTCAAGACACATGTCAGCCAGCTGCACAGCTTCTGTATGTTTGACACAGCAGCACAAGGTAGTGACAGGTGGTTGTAGCCTCCTTCAGCATTCTGAGGTCACTGGGACTGTGATGTTAAAAGTGTGGTTCCTGCTGATTTTTTTTAAATTCCTCGGATTATTGTAAAGTTGGCTATTAATTGCATGGGAGGTGGAGATAGGAGGAGAGGGAGAGTTAACTACTGCAAATCTAAATGCTTCCTGTTATGCCAGTATTTAAAGTCTAATTTCTCTTTTGATGAAGTCCAGTCCTGATTTTGGTTTTTGTAAGATCTACTTTATTTTTCTTAAAATACTGTTTACATTTTGGGTCTGTTGTTTTCATTGGCACTTGGTAGTATGATTTTGTTTAGGGCAGAAAGTGCCTATTATACCCCCAAGTCTACAGGTGAAGAAACCCAGGCTCTGAAGGATGAAGTCATTTCTAGACCTGAACTGTCCAGCATTGCAGCCTCTAGCCAATCCTGGCTGATTAGGTTTATATTAAGTAAAATTGAATAGTTCCTTAGTCTCACTAGCAATATTTCAGGGGCTTAGTAACCGCTTGTGACTCATGGCCTTGTATCGGACAACACAGGTAGAGAGCGTCTGCATGGCCATAGAAAGTCCTGTGGGCAGTGCTGCTCTAGACCAGCCTGTGAACTGGGTTAGCTTTGCCGTTCTAGCGGGCTTTTTGCCTGGAGCGGGAGTGTCTTTGCCTAAGGTAAGTCAGCAGGACGGGTGATGTGCATGCTTTATTGATGCTAGATAGAAAGTGATGAGTGCCACTCGGGGTGAAGAGATAGGGTTCTGGAAGTTGAGAAGAGAGAAATCACATTAGGCTACGGAAAGCTGGAAGGCTTGGTGAAGTGCAACTTGCAGTGGGTTGTAAGGAGTGGTTAGGATTTGGGTTCAGGGGAATTTGAGGTAAGCGTGCCAGAGGCAAGACTTCTGGGTAGATGAAAATTGAGGCATTGTCTTGGTGTTTCCTGGGCATATACATTATGTTGTCCTTAACTCTTCAAGTGGTGTTCCTTTGCTTTTCTCTCCCTCAGCTTAGGTGTGGGTCAGAAGAGGAGGTACTGGAGCCAAAGTCATTATCTACCCCTTGAACAGTAGTTTGTCCTCAGTACCAAATAATCAAATGCATTGCGTTTTTATATTTTCGTTTCTATCAGAACATGTGGAACATGCCACAGTGTTTGTTGTTCAGTGCCAGTTAACCTTAATTTTACCCACTTTGGTAATCGTTATAAAGGGTTAGATTTGCATCTGCCCTTCTGTAAGTCTTTTTGATAAAATATGTTAGTAATCACCACTTTTAAAAATAGCAGTTTATATTGAGATAAAATTGAATGTCATAATTCACCCTTTTAAAGTGTGTAATTTGATGAGTTTTACTATGTTCATAGTTGTGTAACTGTCAACACAATCAAAATTGGCACATTTTTATTACTCCAAAAAGAAATCTTGTATTCCTTAAGGGGGACTCCTGTCTGCCTCAGCCCTAAGCAGCCACCAATCTACTCAGTTGGGATTCGCCTGTTCTGGACACTTCACAGAAATGGAGTCATACGTTTTGGGACCTTTGTCCGGCTTCTTCCACTGAGCACTGGAGTGTTTTCATGGTTCATTCAAGTTGTGGCAGTTATCAGTGTTTCATTTTCCTTTTATTGCAGAATAGTATATCATCTGTGGAAACTCACCATATTGGATCAGAAAGATGTGCAGGTTCTCATGATTCTGCCTCTCATAGGTTTTATTCAGTATTTTTTAAAG
>VMDR010010985.1:0-29524 GCA_007922815.1 Macrotus californicus
GTCCCAGACTATATGTCCTCAGACTGATGGTCTCCCCAGGACAGGCCCAGCTGTCCCTTCCCCCATTTACTTCTCACTGCATGCCATGCCCTGGGATCCCAGGTGTGTTCCCACATCCCAAGAAGGGCAGCTGGTGAAAAATTCCCAGGGTACTTGTCTCACCCAGATACCTTTAACACACTTAAAAAGGTCCAACTTCACGAATAAACAGGCAAACAAAAATCCTTAGCATGTACATCTTTTTTGGATCAAAACCAGAAATCCTGTTTATGGGATTTTGCCTAAAGTCTGTGCTTTCTTCCCCCTACAGTTCCTCTCGAGCAGTGACCATTTCTTCTTCACCTCTCATGGGCCTGGGCCTGGGCAGATGTCTCCAGACCAGTGTGCCTCTCCTTCCTCTTCCATGACCCCAGCTCTCCTGAAGCACAGACCGCCAGGTAAATCACTGGCTCTCCCTCTGCCAGCGCCCGGCCACCCCCATTCACTGCCGCGCTGCTTCCCCTCCATCGTGACCGGTCAGGCTCAGTGCCTCCGGCTCCTGCATACACCATCCTTTTTGTGCCCTGGCCTCCCAGAAACGCTGGTCCTCATTTCACGTCTTCCACTTCATTCCGCCTCAACCACCCACACCAGCTTACACTTTCATTTTTGTCATTGCTAATGCTTGCTCCACCTCAAAAATCTCAATTTCAAGTATCTCTCACTCAGAGAGGGTCTCCTGTTTTTCCAGCCCATGCATCTGTCCTCTGCAACTACTCCTCAACCACTGACACCTCCTATTCGTTCACCGTGTCATCACCGCACGCCCATTCTCACATCTCTCTCCTAGTAAGCTTCGATCCCACGGGTCACACGAGAGTCACATCCTCACATACGCCCTCAACTCCCTCCATGTGGCCAAGCCCATCTCGGTTACTTTCAACCTGCACTTGCCCTGTGCCAGGCCCTGACTGGCAGAACACAGCTGGGGAAGAACACACACATCCTGAATGTTCTTGCCATAAACACAAAACTCAAGTGGACTATTGACATTTCTCCAGTCAATTCTGTCCTCCACTCTCCCAGAAAACCGTTTCTACTGATTCCACTCTCCTGAGATCTCCGACAGCCTCTCCCCTCTTCCTATTCCCAGCTTATAACCTCGCCTTTTTTCACTGAGAAAACAGTCAAAGCCAGGAGAGTACTACCGAGTCTCTCTGCCAGAGTCAAACCTACCTCAATCTGTGTTCACGCCCTGGCTAGTATAGCTCAGTGGGTTGAGCGCTGGCTCTGAACCAAAGGGTCACCAGTTCGATTCCCAATCAGGGCACATGCCTGGGTTGCAGGCCAGGTCCCTAGCGGGGACCACGTGAGAGGCAACCACACATTGATGTCTGTCTCCCTTTCTCCCTCCCTTCCCCTCTCTCTAAAAATAAATAAATAAAATCTTAAAAAAAAGATATATGCCTATGTTCATTGCAGTGTTATTTACAACAGCCAAGATACAGAAACAACCTAAGTGTCCATCAATAGAAGAATGGATAAAGAAGTGTTACACACAATGGAATATTACCCAGCCATACAAAACGAAATCTCACCATCTGGAACAACAGGGGTGGACCTGGAAGGTACTATGCTAAGCAAAACAAGTCAGACAGGGAAGGACAAAACTGTACGATTTCACTTATATGTGGACAAACCAAACCAAAACAGAAACAGACCAACAGATACAGAGAACACATGATGGCTGACGGAGGAAAAGGGTAGCATGAAGGGTGAAAAAGGTGAAGGGGCCCTGGATGCACAAACTTCCAGTTACAAAACAAACAAGCCACGGGACGTAACGTACAGTACAGGGAACACAGTAAAACTGCCAGGCTCTGCACCGGGACTCATGGTTATTGGACTTACCGTGTGACCACTAATGTACTACATAAATGCTGCACACCTGAAACTAGTACTGCATTTTAACAATATTGTAATGAAAAATAAGCCCAAGGAGGGTAAAAACAGACTTTGCCTGCCTTCTCCTGCTAGAGCCCCAGTGCTTAGAAAGGTGTTTGACATATCATAGGCTCAAAATAATGTAAAAAATGCATATGGACGGCTATTCACAGAAGCACATGGCAAAAAACCCGAACTGACCTGAAGAGCCACTGAAAAATTGTGGTGCACCCACACTGGAGTCCTGAACAGCCATTCAGTTATATCTGAGCAAGAGCTGGCTGACTATGATTCACAGCCTACACCCACCCACAGTCAGCTTTTTATGACCCATGAGCTGAGGGTGTTTGTCACATTTTTAAATAGTTGGAAACGAACAAAAGAATAATACTTTATGGCACATAAAAATTATACATGAAATTCAAATTTGAGTGTCCACAACATGAGACTGGAACACGGCTGTGCACGTTCGCTTAGGGGGTCTCCTGTGGCCTCTTCTGTGTCACAGAGGCTGAGCCCAGCAGTTGCCATGGAAAATAAAGGGACCACAAAACCAAAAATATTTAGGATCTGGCCCTTTCCAGAAAAAGTTCACCAATACTTGGTTTTAGAGTCACACTTACTGACATGAAAAAACAATCCATTTAAAAAGCAGGTTGCAAAACAGTATATACAAAATTCTTTTAAAAAAAATTTGTAACTATGAAAAATCTGTACGCATAAAGAAGTCTAAACGGTAAGAAATAAATATTATTGCCAATTACTATTTAATAAACAACAGAAGACCCTCAGCTACCTACTACAGGAGGCACAGGGCAAATAAGGCACGGCCACTGAGAGCTCACAAGCTAGTGACCGGGGGCCTGCCCGTCATGCACTCAGGCATTCATTCATGCACGCACCCGCCATTCGACGGTGTGGAGCCAGGCACTGCCTGTCTGTGTGGCTGCTGCAGCGAACAAGAAAGCACAACTGTGGAGCTCACAGTCGGGGAGTTATACCATTCAACTCCTCACTCACTCATCAGTCAAAAAGTAACAGTTATGATGGCCCACTGTGCGCCAGGCACTGCTGGAGGCTGCAGATGCCACAATGAGCAGAGTTTCTGGGTTTCCGGGAGCCTACAGGTGTGTAGGAAACGTGGGTTCCCAATGTTAGCATGCACTTCACAGTATAAAGGAAATAAAGCCCCTCGCTGTCCACCCCCACCCCCACCCCGTGAAAAAAGAGAAAGGTCTAGATGGATAGATCCTAAAATGTAAAGACAGTGCTTATCTCTCCGAGACACACCAGTTTATAAAGTGTTTTATGTTTCCACAGTTTCATTAAAATGTCATACATATTATCTCCATAACTCAATTTCCATTTTGAGGGGGTAGGGTTGGGGGTGGGAACCTACTAATAGGCACCTGAAATCCATGTCCCCAGTTTAGGTGTACACCATTACCAATGTCAGCAAATGACCAAGGAAAGGGTTTGTAACCTGGCTGGGCCTGTAAAAGCCGGCTACATGACAATCTCTTGACTGAATTCTGTCTTGGTAATGCTGAACTCAAGGAAAACGTCTCTGAAAACTCTACATTATATAGTAAGAGTTACCAAAGCCATTCCAGACATTATTAATCAATGTAAGCACTTCTTCCCCTTAAGACGTTACCAAACTAGAAGCCAGTTTCTTACCTTTTGTACTTTTCAAGAAGATTGTTGGCTTGTTCTTCAGCAAACACAATCCCAGCAGAGCAGTCTGGGAAATCCCCTGGGATGCAGGGTGACCTTTTGTACTGAGAATGCACTCTAGCCTCTTTTAATCCCCCTGCTCTTGCACCTCGATAGATCTGGAAGAAATGTCAAAGAGATCCTGTCGATACGAAATCGCTTAATTGTCTGTATGGGGTGAATGAGAAACAACCTACATGCCCGTCAAAAAGAGAATGGATAAAGTGTGGGGAAACCCTATAATGAGGTACCAGACATCATTAAAAATGAATGAGATAGAGCATCAATCAACATGGAAAAATCTCAATGTTGAGTACATACAGCAAGATGCAAAAGCATATATACAGTGGGGTATGTAAAGTGTAGAAACATGTCGAATACAGTTATTTTATCTGGGGATAGAGCTTACTTTAAAGAGCCACTAAAAAACATGCACGGCAGTGACAAGCACCCAAACCAGGACAGCGACTCTCTCCGGAGGAAGGAGGGAAATGACGTCGGAGAGGGATACAGGTGCTCCCAATGAGTCTGTGATGTCTTATTTCTCAAGCTGGTGGTTCACTGTATCAGTATCTATGGTTTCTTGTATGCTTCATACATCTCATTATTTAAAAATTAGAATTATTTTAAAAAATTCCCACTCCCAAATGATCGGCTGAGTATCTCACACACTAGGCATCATCAAATTACCTGCGAGGCTCTAACACTCGTACATGTCTTTTCTACTCTCTAGCTCAGAGCGGTATTTAACCAGGAAACACATGCACATGCGCGCACACACACACACACACACACACACACACACACTCTAAATTTTAATAAAAATGTTTAGTTTATAAACAGAAGTACGTGGTCAGCACTTAAAAATGTATTCTATACATCTATAAAAATTGCTTTTAATCGGTAACAAATTTCTTCAAGTAAAAAAATAAAAGTCAGTCTTTGTTGCCACTAATATTCAAAAATCAGGCCACTCTTAAAAACCTCAAAAGCTCACAATATGTCAGCACAACTCTTACTAATAAACCCTGGCTCCAGCGACTTTCAGAAGTGTCTTTATGATGAGTACAGCAGCAAGTGCAGAACGACCATTTCTAGGTTGAGCATAAAGGCTGGAACATTTTCAGCACATGGTGTCCATTAGGAATGTATTTAAAACCTTGCAACTTTTAGCTGAAATCAAAAAGTAACTTACAAACGGAATCCAGAAAGCCATGCCCCAGCCCTTCGGGAGCAGGATGTCCCAGCCACTTCCCCAGCCTCGCCGGTCATCTCCTGTCACTCTGCCCGGCTGTTGAATCAAAAGTACAGGTATCTTGGATTCGTGGGGACCTAAAACAAGCTGTGACCCAGGCACCAGCAACTCACTTCTCTTCCGGTTTAAATCCTAAAGTGGAAGAAAATGATTCAAGACAAACAACCCTAGTCTTCTAGGAGATTCTACTGGGTCTCCCTAAAAGCAGCTTTAGAAAGTTACATGCTCTTTTAAAAAAGCAAGGAAAAAAGTGTTCCCAATAAATAAATGTGAGCTATTTTAAGTACAAGGTATCCCTCCCATACAATTTTCCTCTCTATAAGTGCTTTGGTAGAAAATGACCAATTATTTTAAATTTGGGCAAGAATATACTAGATGATTCAAAGCTGTAAGATATACATCCATTCCACTAACTTCTTACATCAGGATTAATCTTCTATCTCGACACTCTGTCCCTACATTTATTTTGGTTAAGATTTGTCATGAATTAAAAAAGGTACAATGAACAGCTTCTCCAGGAACACAAGTGGAAAAATACTCTGGCTCTTGAGAAAATTTCTCACCCAGTCTTAAGGATTGAAAATACAAGATGCTATAAATTATTTGTTAAAGTGGACTGCAGGGAGCAGATAACACTCTTTCAGACTTTTCTTGTCAGCTGTAAAAAGAGATGAACAGGTAGGTAGGGGAGAAGCCTACCACTCGATTAGGAAAAATATCCAAGAAACTACCTCCAGGCTACCGTCTAACTGATTCCTCAGGGAAGACCTTGAGCCATCACCAAGTCCTGATTCTCATTTTTGTTTCCACTACCAACTACATGTTGGAAACTCCAAAAATCTGTCTCTTTTGCCCCAACTTTTCCTCCTGGGATCAAAGCCTGTCTCCTGGACATCTGCTCCCGGGACTCCCCAATCTCAGTTTACCCAAGATTAAACTCGTCTCCCCCACTGTATTCGCCCTCCTCCTGTATCCCCATCTTAGCTGAGAGGTGTCACTATTCTCACAGTTCATTCCCTTGTTCAGGCATCCATTCAAACATTTACTGTTCATTCAAATAAACACTGAGCACCTGTTATGTGCCAACTGCTATTCGGGAACATGGGGATACAGCTGTGACAAGTCAGACCTGGCTTTTGCTCTTTTAGCTGAGCCCCCAGACCCAAACTAGACCGTCAGGGGCTAACCTACAAGTCTCCTTTCTCTCCACCCACCTTCCAGTCAACCACTGAGTCTTGTCAATTTTTCCCTCCCGGAATATGTATTAAACCCCAGCCCCGGGACTCTGGCCACGCTGCCACAGTTCAGGTCCCGTCATGTCCTACGTTATAGACTCTTTCCAGGGTCTCTTTCAAGGCCATCCAACCACAAGTCCTTTCTCCAGCTCCTCCACCCAAATCCCCACTCCTCATCTCATCCACCCCCCAACTGGCTGCTGGAGAGAAATGTGATCAGTGGTCCGGCTTAAAACCTTCCATGGTGCCCACCCTACATCTTTGGTCCAGATCTTTAAAATGCCCCAAGGTCTTCTATGCTCTGGCATCTGGTTTCATCTCCTGCCTCCCCTGACTCCAAGCTACTGATCTACTTGAAGATTCCTGAACACGTCACCCAGTTTTCGGCCTGGGCCCTCGCACATGCTCACTTCTAGCCATCCTTTCTCTACTGCAGCCTTGGCCCCTGGTCCCCAAACTTCTGGTTAATTCTCACTCCCCACCTAAGAGTCAGCTCAAATACCAGCTCCTTCATCCAGGGAGATTCCCCTAATTTCCACAGTATCCCTTTCTCTGGGCTTCCTTTGTATACTGTACATCCCTGACCACATCGAGCAGTCACCTACCCCATCATCTAATGTAATACCTGGTATGAGCAAGAGCGCAATCATCGTGAAATCAAAGACAGGAGAACCAATAAATTCATAAAGACAGAGAACACTTAAGAGAAAAAAGCAAAAGAAAAACACGTATTCAAACCATAAGGTTATCATTTCAAGACAAAGCCTTTGTGTTAACTTTCTCTAGGAGATTACTCCTTTCTAAGAACAGGAAAAAAACCATGGCGTGTATGATAAGTAAGGGAGCAGTAAATAGCCGGAAAATAAACATCAGTCTATGGGATTCTAGAAAGTACGAAGTAACTTCTATGCTCTCTCGAGTGATGAATTTCAACCTGCCTTCATGACTTTACCAGTAACCCTTACACCACTAGTTACCTGATCCGAGATTTTATTTTCTGTGACACTCTTACAGATGGCTGGGCTCCAAATAAAGCTATGCGCACACTCCACAGGCACACCCTCCAGAAGCAGCTGTCTAACTTTCTCATTATCTAAGAGGGAAAAGAAACAGCCTTCAAACCACATCCGTTAGGTCAAGCAAGTCAAACTCTAGACGTGGTCAGCTGACCTTCTGTTCCAAGAAAATACTTTCTAGGTGCTTACTTCTGTACAAGAATATACTTGACTAGAAATTAAGTTATTCTTACAATGGGCCTCATAATCTATGAAATAGCAAAGGCTCCTAAACTTATTTTTTAAACATTTCTTTTTAGTGTCGAAGATGCAAACATCACATAAAATTGCCTTAAATAACTGCCTAATTCCACAGGTAAGATCACCAGAGTCTAGGAACCCCACAGAGGCAACTGACAATGTGAATGGTGGCACAGGCCAAGTGTCACCTACCTGCTGGCTTCAGGGCTCTTTATGTCACTCCTGCCCGATGGTGGTGAGACCATAGGTACTGGCCTTTTCTTCAGCCCTAGTATTTATTTCAAGTCTCTGACAACCCTTTGTACCGAACTATCTATTCCTTTCTAGTAAGCGTATTTTTCCATTCCTTTAAAATGGGCACATTTTCTGCAAAACATATGATTTCATTCCTTTAAGTGAACACCACGCCCAACAGCACCACAGTGGGGAAGGAGGGGAGCTCTGCTGGTCATAAACGTCTACACTGAGACAGACACCTCCTACGTGCAGTCATTTAATCACGAGGGGGTTAAAAAAACCTTCCAAATCTACTTTTGGTGGACTGAAGAATTAAAAGGAAAAAAGCCAGACAATTCATGAGTTTTGACTATGGTCCTAAAAGGCCAACACAGGAAGGTCCCTCAAAGGCACGCACCTGCGTGGGTCTGAGGGCTGGATAAAAATTAAGTTGGCAGTAACTGGGCTGTAATATGACAGATTTCAGGGAAGAAAAAGTTGGAAAAAATTAAACTGATGAACAGATCTGAGAGGAAAGCTCCTTAGCAGCAGCAACTGCTTCTGGTACACTGCTCTTCCTCATGGGCTAACGACCAACAGTGTCTCAAGTCACCAGCTGTGTGCGGCAAGTTCCCGCAGCCTGAGTGGGAGCGGGCTGCACTGCAGACTTCCCATGGAGCGCTGCTGTGGGTCCAGGTGACGGAAGTGGGATTTATTCTAACTGCTGCAGGCAGAAGAGGTAGCTGAGACTTTGGGAGTAAAGGCACAGGAGTGTACAGACTCGTCTTCACATACGTTTAAAAATAATCATAAATAAACTGGGGAGATGGCATGTCCAGACAATGGAATATTACTCAGAAAAAGAAACCAGCTGTGAACCCTGCAACACGAAGCTGCCTCCCACCGATTCTAGAGTCTGCAGGAAACCCTGGCGCTAGGGCTCCTGGGACTGAAAGGCCTGCCTTACCCAGAACAGGACAGGGTAAACCCCCACCTAACCAGGCTTTATCATTCAGGAATCAAATAAACTCTGTTTTAAATTAAATATGCAGAACAGGGGACCCCTTTCAAGCTAAAGCTGTCAGGGATTATTTCTCCCACAAGCAGAAACTAAGTCACAGCAAAGTGACTGATAACTGGGTACTTCTGAAAGTCAAGTGCAGACCAGAGCTCTAACAGTGCTTGCCGTCACCAGCACAACGATGATCTCCCACCTATCACTCTAAAGGCAGCTTGACTATTGCCATGTTTGGGTATACACTGCCAAAGAACGTGTAAAGAGAAAGCTTAAAACAAGCCCACGAGCACAATGTAAGTCCTGGAAGACAAGCGCCAGTTAAAATAATATATCAAGGCGAATTAGCAGATGCTAAGGACAGCAAATGCTAAAATAGCAGCGAGTATAGTAGAAATTATATTTTAAAACCTCACCCAGAAAAACAGTTATTTACATGGTGAAATGCTAGGGTAATAAGGTTGAAAACATTTGCAAAAGCACATTAATTCAAATGCAAGAGCAAAACGATCAAGTAAACTCTTTCAAAGCATCTGAGAATACGCATCACTTCAGGTCCTTCACTGAAAGGAAAAAACTGAAGCTGAGAAGTTAAGACTGCGTCAGAAAATATCTTTAATTTAAAAAACAAGTGGGGTTGTATGCTAGTTTGGACTAACAGACTCAAGAAGGAAGTCACATAGCACCTTGTCAACCATCATGGAGACTGCTCAGCCCAGGGCCTATTGGACTTGAAGAAAAAGAAATAATCAAGATGGCAGAAATGAAAGTATCACACATCGAGCCCTGGCTGGTGTGGCGCAAGGTACTGAGTGTCCACCTGCAAACCCAAGGGTAACCTGTTCGATTCCCAGTCAGGGCACAAGCCTGGGTTGCGGGCCAGGTTCTCCAGTAGGGGGCGTGTGAGAGACACACATTGATGTTTCTCTCCCTCTCTTTCTCCCTTCCCCTTTCTCTAAAAATAAATAAATAAAATATTTTTAAAAATAGCACACATTGAGTACGAGTCACAAGATGTATAGCTTCTACCCTGCACATCAAGATAACCTAGTAATATTGTTAAGATGTTTTTTAGTTCACAAAGTAAACCACCAACTGAAAGGAGAGTCCTGATTTCACATATGATTAAGCCTCAGCCCTTCCTCTTACTAGTCGCTAACCCCCTGAGGCTGCCGGACACAATGGCCAGGCTTTGACTGGGGGCCACAGCTTTGGGTTCCTGTTAAGCCTTATAAAGTTAACATAATGGTCTAAGTTGTGCTTTAGGCTCCTGAGCCCTAAAGCAGCAGGGCCCCCTGGCCACATCCTCATGAAAGGAGACTGAAGGATACAGAAGCTGACCTCAAGGCCTAAGATAATGATTTACTGCCCTGACCTCACTCTGGACCCATCAGCAAGACCCACAACCCCAAGCCCCTTACTCATGATGACTTGTGATTTTGGTCTATAAAGCCCCTTGTCTGTAAGCCATCGGGAGTTTCGGTTTCTCCAGCACAAGCTGCCCGCTCTCTGTTGTATAGCGCTGTGTCATAACCGCCACTTTCCTTCACTGCACCTGGGGTCAGTGCGATGGGGCATCTGTGGCTGAGCGTGGACAAACTCTTCGCTTGGTTACACTATTCCTCTCGGTACTTCTGACACTCGAGTGTTTGGGTGCTTTCCCCACAGCAAGCAATTCTCCAACACCAGCTGGGTGTCCTACCATGTAAGTCAATGCTGACACTATCTACCTGGAGAGAGCGACAGATCCCACAGGTTATGACACTGCAGATACCAACTGGCTATAGTTTTCTGACCCAAGATCCCCAGCCTGGATTTCATAATTTGCTAGAATGGCTCTCAGAATTTGCTACATTATTGTTTTGTTTCTATGATTTTATTTGTTTATTTTTAGAGAGCGAGAGGGAGAGAAACATCAATTGGTTGCTTCTCATATGCACCCTGACCTGACTGGAACTGAACCCGCAACCCAGACATCTGCCCCGACTGGGAATCAAACCTGTTACCTTTTGCTTTGCGGGATAACACCCAGCCAATTAAGCCACACCAGTCAAGCCTGTTTTGTTTTAATAAAAGGATACAACTCAGAACAGCCAGATGAAAGAGTTGCACAGGGCCAGGTAAGGGGGAAGAAATGTTGAGCTTCCACGCCCGTTCTGGGCACGCCACCCTCCCAGCACCTCCCAGTGTTCAGCAAACCAGTTCTCTGAACCCCCTTATTCAGGATTTTTATGGAGGCTTCACCATGGAGGTAAGATTGGCCATCAGAGACTAAGCTCAATCTCTAGCCCCTCCCCCAGAAGGGGTGGGATTAAAAGTGCCAACCCTCTATTCACAGGGTTGGTTCCCCTGGCAACTAGCCCACCACCCTTAGGGGCTTTCCAAAAGCCCCTCATTAACATAATCTCAGGTGAGGTTGAAAGAGGCTTGTTACGAATAACAAAAGATGCTCCTTTAGCCCTTTAAGGCTCTTATCACTTAGGAAATTACAGGGTTTTAGGAGCTACACCTCAGAAAAGGCACAAAAATCAAAGTATGTATCTCTTCTGTTATGACAGGGTCACAGTCATGGAACCTCTCTTTTCAGAGCTAATTCCCAGCACACACAAACGATAAAGAGTTCCCGACTCAAATCAGGTAAACCCTTCTTCAGAGTGTAAGTAGCACCATAATCGGTCGACTCAAATCAGGTAAACCCTTCTTCAGAGTGTAAGTAGCACCATAATCGGTCGTTCTCTCTGAGTCAGAACAGGCAGAGGATGACGCCAGTATAGAAAGTGAAACTGGCAGTCCATCCGAGAAGGAGGTGGTTGGATCATGTGACAGTGAGAGTCTTCCAAAGATTCATCTTTTATTAACTGACCACGCTCATCCAAGTGTGATATTTAGTTCTGAATTGCCGTTCTACATGGTGTTACATTGGTATAATATAACCCCCTTAAAAAGTTTACTTCTTTACGTAGCTCACATGTCAATCAATACTTCAAAGAAATTACTTAAAACAGGTTTTAATGAAATTCCACAATAACTAACAAGATGATAAGGTTTTGTCATAGAAATTAAATCACGTTTTTTGAGTTAGACGTAAGTTCTTCCTGAACTGATTCATATTAAGATAAAAGCCTCAGAAAAGATTTAATATAAAACTGCCTCATTCCAAAAAAGAATTTGAGGCGAGAGAATCTAAGTGGAATTAAACTACAGCTCGAAGGCAATTATGGTAATCAACATTTAATGGGTTAGTAGAAGCTACAACTTTTCTGACTGCACCTGACCATACTTCTGTTAAAAAAGAAAAGGAAGAGGCAACATCTCATTGGTTAAAGTCTAGACTGCGTAATTAACTTACCTACGAATCTTCAAACTCCTCTCATCCAATCCACTTCTCATGTGAAGTTGTGACAGAATATTACTGACCCCTTAGTAAACCATCTGACTAAACACAGAGGTTAAAAACAATTTTCCAATCATTATGACACACACCTATAATTTTTTCTCCCCAAACTCACAAGCTGATGTTAATGATTCTTTCAAATAACATACCAGACACAATTTTCTTTGAAATAATGATTCTTTCATTTACACGATGACAGTAAATACAGTAAGACACTATCACAGCCGCTGCAATCCCAGATCAGACTAAAATTCTGGGCAATGCGACCCACCTGCCTATGCCACTCCAGACAAACAATGCCCTCAGGCCGCTCTACTCGATCTAAACCAAGTCCTCTCACCTTCAGCACCCGGGATGGCCTTGCCAGGATTCGAACCTGGATCATCTGTGTGGTCAGACAGAGGCTTCCAACGAGCACAAGACCAGCTGCAGGTGCACCTCCCTTCCTCACACGATAATCTTGGAATGCCAGGCCTTTTCAGAGAACCCACTTGGCAGAAAGACAAGTTTTACTAGGTACTGGAAATAAAATGAACCTAAGGATCAGGCGACACGTTTCACAGCTAAAAGGTGCCCCCACACACAGCATCTCCTTAGGTTGTAATCACCTTGAAAGGAGCCGGGTGGAGACCGCCCTGATTTTCTAGAGATGAAGTGACTGCAGAGAGGTCACAAACAGAACTCTGGCAATGGGACTAGACTGCTCAACATAGTAAAAAAAAAACAAGGGGGTTTCAAGAACTTTACCTCGGCATTTTTCTGGATTGGGCAAAACTTTGGACCTCTTTTGAGGCAAATTTATGCGAGGATCCCCAACTGTCAGTCCCAGAATAGTACCTCCCGGGATTTCTGCTGGTGATGTGACTCCTTTAAAAACAAACAAAAAAATCCAAGCTTAAAGAGAGCCATTCACAATGTATATATATTTGCTTGTATTTTCAAATTTTCCTAATGAAATTTGTATCTGAGCTATTTATTTAAAAATATGTACTCCCCTTTTTCCCCATTGACACTTTTAGAGAATAAATTAACATTCATAAAGAGGGAAGTTTCTTGCAAAAAAACATTAATTTAACAATTCAGATTATTTTACAACATAAACTTGTATGTTTCTATCATCGATAACTACAGCAGCTTTACACACAAAAGCACTCATGAATGTACTCTAGTTTCTCTTCAGATCGCATGAATCTTTCACCTTTTACAAAAGCACTCATGTCTAGTTAAGAACGGATTTCAGTTTTGTTACCTGGTATATACATTCATCTATGACATCAGAATGCCAGGTACCTAGAAGACTAACATTTCACGTGTTTGCTGTTTCATAAGTCAAGTCAAGCAGTGTTTACACTAACTAGCCACTCCCTGACTGGCCTTCTTGCTGCATTATAACCAGGAGTTACGAGTTAAAAAAAGCACCACTATGTGTGGGCAGTCTAACTGCACGACGCTCTTTCCGCCCCCTTCCCCAGCGCGCCCCCCCCCAATATCCCCTCTGCATACCTCCCAACAACTCAAAAATGGCTTCTTGTCTGCGGTGAAGGGAAACAGTATCAGGATTCCTACAGGTTTCAATCCACCAAAGGTGAGGTGTCTTCTCTGTGTCCTCTCCCTCCTGAAAAGTAACAACTCCTGTTTACCAGACAAATAATGAATCAGCCTTAATAATTCTGGTACGGTTGAGATAGTGCCCCCTCCACATTCATGTTTTCTGCATGTAGGAATGAACATTTTATGAGGGAGCCATGGAAAGTGGCACTATCTTTAATGCAGATATTACCACCAGACTATTCTTCTAACTAGAGGCCAGTGCTACACTCCCGTCAAGGCTTCACACACTAAGGAAGAGACGCCTGGTTTTCAGTCTGGGCTTCTCCACACTGAGGTCTCAGCACAGTAACAACGAGAGCGCCTGTTCCTCTCCCTCTACTGCCAACTCTATCACCACCGATTTAAACAATAAAACCTTCCTTACCAAGGGAAAACCAAACCAATACCTTTTGAAGAAACCTTCAGCAAAAGGCTACATTACGACTAGAGTATTTCTAGAAATTTCAAATAACGTACAAAAGGATCTTACTTGCCTTTTTCCCTGACAGAACCGGGAATTGCGCAAGGTTTCAAAGAGCACTTCAAGCATCACATGCACGCCAAGGACGAGCACGGACCATGATTCACACTGATGAACACTGAAAGGGGATGCGCTCCGAGACTCTCCAGCAACCTGCAACAGCGTGTGCCACTTCTCTCTCAGACACGCAGGCAGCACAGCTAGTGGTTTAAAGTGCAGGCTCTGGAAACAAACTTCCTAGGTTCGGATCCGTGCTCTGCCCCTCATTTCGCTGGAGTAGAGTGCCTGGTCTGTGCCAAGCACGGCGCTAAGCACCGGGGGCAGAGTAAGGAACAGGACAGACCCTGTCCTGGCCACCACGAGGCTCAAAGTCTAATGAGAGACACAAGTACTGTATAAATGCACACACGCAGATGCAGACACACTGAGGGGATGTGCAAGATGCAATATAATTTACAGGAAGGATACTACTTTAACTTGAGGGATCAAGAAAGAATTCCGTAGGAAAGTCAGATATATATATTGAAACCTGAAGAATGAGGAAGGTTTAGCCACACAGAGTGGTGGAGGCAGACTGTTCAAGTAGGAGGGGGGGAAAAAGGCAGGGCCAAAGGCTCCAGGGGAGACGAGATCTTGAACAGAAAGGAGCCCAGCGTGGCTGAAGCACACAGTTGAGAGACGAGGCAGAAAGGCACAGGTGACCCAGTCACAGGAAGGGCTTTGGATTTTCTCTCAAACACAATTCAAAAGCTTTTAATCACAAAGGAACACCGTGAGAATCACCATTCAAAGACTGCTCTGCCTCCCGCACAGGCGATGGAGTGGACAGGGAAGTAACTGGGCGAAGTGAAGATGCTGCGGCAGTATTCAGGCAAGAGACCGGGCAAAGGAGCCAGTGCTCGAGGGTAGTGTGGCAGCAATGAAGAGAGACAGCAGTAGCCTTTGTGTTTTCAAGTATTTTCCTTCTAAAAGTTCAAGTGCTGTTCAGACCTGTCATCATATTCGACCTGTGAGAGGCACAGGCACTGGGAAGTTCACTGCACTGATTCAGCAGAATAACCCGACTGTGAACCCAGAGTGTCTGGCTCCTGATCTGGTCTCTATTTTCCACACCTGTGCTGTCCACGTGGTAGCCACGAGCCAGAGCTACTCAAATTTAATTCTCAGCGAGTTAAAATTAAATAAAGGTACAAATTCAGTTGCTCAGTCCCACTAGGCACGTTTCAAGTGCTCAGTAGCGACATGTGGCCAGTGGCTACCCTGCTGGGTGGCACAAAGGGAACAGCATCGTCACCGAAAGGACTACCAGACAGTGCTGCACTAGACGCGTGGCTCCTAACCTCTCAGGGAACCTGAAATATGCACAAGTATAAACAAAAAAAGTGCCACACACTTTCGGGGGGCTTGTGAAGCAGAAGTGAAGACCCGTTTACAACCTCACAAGGTACAAGAACAATTTGTACTTACATAAGGACAAGTCAATTAATTTATTACATTCATTTAGATTTGCTTGTCTAGGAGAAATGAAAGATGACAAAGTCCTTAATAATACGCATAAATACAGAAATAAACATTTATAGGCCATGGCCCAAAATGTTGTCAAACTATACGTGAGGTTTCACAAGTTCGCTAGGAAAGACATGACTGGAATAAATCACCAGTCACATGGAATCTTACGGTGTGGACAGAAGCAGCTTTTAGTGCCTCAGTTAGGATGGAGTGGGAGAGTGGACCAATCAGGCGGAATCTGTTCATCTCCATCGTCAAGTCACTGAAAGAGAGAAAAAGTCTTAACATGGGAACTGCCATAATGCATGATGTCTGTGACACTGGCCAAAACAGACAAAGGCTTTGGAGAAAAGGTTCTGAGCGACTTCAGCCTGTACCTGATCACAATGCCTGTGGTTGCAGAGATCCAAGAACAGGGCTGATGTGAATCTCTAGTTCCGTCCCCGAAAAACTTTTTAATTGGTTTAGCATTTTCTCCATCTTCTTTCCGTTTTCTCTTCTTGCCAATTTTCTCCTTGGGCAGTGCAGGCTGGCTTTTCTCGTGGGACGGTGTCGGAAGGGGGTCAGGGACACAGGGGGCTGGTATGGCGGGCTCCGTGCACTGGCATGCTGCTTTTACTTCCTCTAAAATATCCTGAGGGTAGAGTTAAACATTTTACTCCTAACTTTTTTTAACTCCAGTGCGTTACAAATTTAATGTGGCTTAGTTTACGTTGTTTTTTTCCTTCCTTTAAAAATTCACATTTTTATTCCTCACAAACTAAGCTAAACTGATCCTCACCAAAATGGTGTGTTGGTTCTTCTGAGTGGTGCATGACACTTGGAACAAAAAAGATATCCTGGATGTCAAAGATTAAAGAAAACAACACGACTATGCTGACCAAATTTTTAAAAAGTGAGTCTGAAATAGTCTCTCATCTAAAAAAAGTGAGTATACTGAAAAAACAGAGACAGAGAGAAGCTGAGCTAAATGCAGTATTTGAAATCTTCAGAATTCATCCAAACGACTCATCTCCAAACAGGCTCCAACAGGCCCCAGACACCAGTGCGCCATCAGGCACTGCAGACACATCCATCCAAAGACCATTTGCATCATGAGGTTGGTTTTCATCTCTACTTACGGCGTAGTAAAACGGAGAGGTCAAGATTTGCTTCATTTAATACTCAAGCAACTTTCCTCTTTTTAGTCAAATACCAGGCTACCAACCAAACTTTTCTTTTCTTTTTTTCCAAACTTTTACACCATTTAACTTTCTATAGAATTGATTTCTAACAATCACCAAGAACTCAGTAATGAACGATGGGGAAGTAAACTCAAGGACTATACCTGTTTAAGAGTTGGGTGAAGCCAGATCCACAGCTGCCTGCTCGCAGACGTGTCGCCAGGGGTCCTCTCCGGCTTCCAAATGAACGTCACAGGCCCTAGCACGCCGTGGGGGTATTTATTTGCCCGATAAAGGATGAGACTACCTTGGCGCTTTCCAGACAAGCAGTGAACTGCTGCAAAAGTCAATCCTGACACAAACAAAGACAAAATTCCATGACTCTGAGTGTTGAGACTGCAGTACTATTTCCAGACAGCCAAACTGTTACGTACTGTCCCTCTCCATGGGAGACGAAGCCTAGGTTTCGATTGCTGCTTCGATCAAAGTGGCACCCAGTACGTTCTCAGCAAGTATTTCCCTGAGTGAACGGTTGGATGAGTTTTGAGTTTCTTCCTGCCTCAATTCACTCAATCAGCAAAATGGTTTTCTCACGTTACACTTGACAATGTTAGGAATATTTAAAACCACTCTAAGCTTTCCTTTCATTAACATACTCATTGGTAATACAAACTGTCTCATGAATTTTTATGTATGTTTAAATTCCCAAATGCATACAGCAGACACTTCTTCATAAAATGGAGAGAGTCAAGGACACATATCGGACTCAGATTTCAAACAAGCATACCTGCGTCTGTGCTACACATTGGAGACAGTGCCTTTAGTACTTCTTCCTCTTTGCCCTTCAACTCCAGACAACAGTAGTAGGATAAGTCCTGCCCAAAGAGACAGACACCATCAAAAACTCAGCAATTTACATGAGAGACACTGCATGAAGCCAAAAGTCACATCAGAAAAAAACTTCCTGAGTCCAAGACACAAATTGCCAAAGCCACCAGTGCACAAGTCAAAATCTGAAACCAGGCTACGGCTGCTCCATCAGCAAGTACCCTTAAACCGATTAAAATCAAAATAAAAATGAATTTCCACTTAAATGTAAGTTGCAGTGTCCTACTTTTTACAAAGTCTTGTTTTATCTCTTATTCACAGACAAGTTCTAAGTAGCGTGTAAAAACTGCTGCCTCTGAGTGAAGGATTGTTCTTCCCTGAAATCTCCCAAGGTAAGAAATGAGAGTCATAATGGTGCAAACAATTCATCCCGTATTTCTTCCAGGCTCAGTCTGACTGTAATATTCAACTCTGACTAAGCAAAGTGAAAGGAAGAACGAGAGTAATGAGAGCAAGACCTTACCAATTAAAAAGATGAAGAGAGATCCCACTGAGCTGGCAAAATCAATGTTAAAGAATTATAGCCCTGGCTGGGCGGCTCCATGGGTTGGAGCACTGACCCACACACAAAAGGTTGTGGGTTTGATCCCCGGCCAGGGTGCCAATGGGAGGCAACCGCTGGGTGCTTCTCTCTCATGTCAATGTTTCCCTCACTCTCTCTCTCTCCTCTCCTTCTTCCTCGCTCTCCAAAATCAAATACGGTATTTTGCATTAGTACATCTTTTCCCCCAAACTTTTGAGGGAGGATGCGCATTATATATAGGTGGTACTAAGAATGTGCATTATACATGGGTAGTGCTAAAATGTGGGATTGTACAGATATGCACAGGAGTGCAAGAAAAGAAGGAAGGAAAGGAGGGAAGGAAGGAAAGGGGGAAGGAGGGAGGGAGGGAGGGAGGGAGGAAGGAAGCAAGGAAGGGAAGGAAAGGAAAAGATATACAGTGGCTGAATGGGTTAAAAACAAGATCCTTACATATGCTTTGTCTATAAGAAACTCACTTCAAATCAGACAAAAGGACACACACAGAATGAAAGCAAAGGAATGGAAAAAGGTATTTCATGTAAACAGAAACAAACACCAAAAAAAGGTGGGGTAGCAATACTTACACCAGACAAAACAGAGTTTAAAACAAAGACACATACATCCATGTGCTCACTGCAGCACTATTTACCGTCGCTGAGATAGGGAAATAACCTAGGTGTCTGTCAGCAGATGGGTGGATAAGGACGGGTGTGCGCACACAGTGAGTATGACTCAGCTATAAAGGGGATGAATCCTTGCCATCTGCAACAACATGGACGGGCCTAGAGAGTAAGTGCTGTGCTGAATGAAGCAGGTCAAAGACAAACGCCGCAAATTTCACTTACATGTGGAATCCAAAAGACAAAATAAACAAACAAGCAGACCAGAAACAGACTCACAGATACACGGAACATTCTGATGGTTGCCAGATGGGAAGATGGAGGGGGTAGGTGACAAAGGTGAGGGGATTAAGAAGTACAAATGGGTAGTTACAGAATAATTACAGGGATGTAAAGTACAGCGTAGGTAATACAGTCAATACTAATGTAATAACTATGTGTGGTGTCAGATGGGTACTAGGTTTCTTTGTAATAAATGTCTAATTATTGGGTTGTATATCTGACACTAATACTATACATCAATTGAAAGATGAAATATTCACTTTAAAAAAATTAACAAAAAATGATTTAAATGGTGATTTGCTGTTACGTGTACTTCACAATTTTTTTAAAGATTATTGTTTTGATGATTCTGCTGTATTGTTCTCAAGAGTTATCAGAGGATACTAATACCAATGGCTTTCAAAACTGGGCCCTGGTAATCCTTGCCTCTCTCGCATGCCCCCCACTGGGGACCTGGCCTACAACCCAGGCATGTGCCCTGACTGGGAATTGAACCGGGGACCCTTTGGTTTGCAAGCCAGTACTCAATCCACTGAGCCACACCAGCCAGGGCTGAATACATCTTGAATATGACCATCAAAACTGTACTCAGTTTTCCAGAACTAACCTCACCCTAATGCCAGCCTTGCTGTGATGCTCTTCATCTCTGTCACATGGAGTTCATTTCATCTCCCCCCTGTCATCTGGCTTCCTTCTGCCTCCCCCCGCCCGTCTCCCATTTTCTTATTCGTTAGAGCTCTGCTCAAACATCACTTCCATGGGGAAGCTTTCTTGTTCCTCTGTGAAGAAAGATCACAGAATTGTATATATCCCTTACAACTGTATATTTAGCTAATTATTTGACTAATGTCAGTCTCCCCTAATACCTTTAGGCTGCTTCATCTCCAGCATTTAGCAAAGTGCCTTGTGCTCAATAATTATTTTTAAAAGAAGTAATTCCAGAGAAAGGGCTTTAGCATACCATGAACTATTCAAAAAGTCTCTATCAGAAAGGGTCTAAACAAAAAGAAAAGCAAGCCAATAGGAAAGCATACCTGGAGGAGGCAGCAGTTTGTCATAGCTCGATAGCAGGCCCTGTGGCTCTTGACCGTCGGCCGCTCCCCAAGGCAGTAGCCCCACCGCTTGACCATGTGAAACCGCTTGGCGTGCCAGATGTGAGTCTCTAACCAGATGTTCTTCTTTTGTCTACGGTTAAATTCTAGCACCCGGTTTATGTGACATCTTCGAGCTTTATGGCATTTATTTTTTGAATGTTCTTTTTTCTGATGTACTGCTTTCTCTGCCTGTAGTTTCCAGAAGAGAAATAGGCCCAGTTTGCAACCATTTCAAAAAAAAGGTAAGTGTTAGGAATTCAAACTTAAACTAACTCTAGATTATGTGGAGCCCATTAAAGACCCCATGAGTTTGCTTCATTTTTTTAACTTGGTGATTTCTCCAATGAGAGCAGAGAGGGAAGCAATGAAAGGAGTGATGATTTTATAGGTAGGCAAACCTAAGAAGGAAACATGTCCTTTCACGTCCATCAGGGCAAGCTTCATGGACTGTAAAGATTAGAATATATATAAAATGTTCAACTCAAGCTTACTGTGGCTAACGGTGTATTAGACAGCAACAGGAAATAAATCCTATACTAGCTTTTTGTTGTTACTTTTTATTGTTTTTTAACCTCTAAGATTATAACTAAACCCAAAACTTAGGACCAAAAAATACAGAAGTGAGGAAAACCTACACATTTCATGTCAGTTGGGGCTGACAGGTAGACGCTAAATGCTATCACTGGGAAATAGACTTCACACTGAACTTGAAACTACAAAGTTCTTGCGTGCGTTTCACTCTCAGTCTCTCCCATAGCCGAGCTCAACTTCTGTGGGAAAAGCTCTTCTCCATCAGTCTGTGGGCCCCTTACGGGTGAGGACTTTCCCTTGATGGATTCTAACCCCACGACCAGCACAGTACTGGTACACGGAAGGCACACAATACAAAAATTCTGAAACCACTAATAAAAACATGGGTACCTTAGATAACCTCAGAACGTCTAAGCCAGAATTTCTGGTGAAACCAAAAATAATTAGACTTGAACAAAAACTAAATTCAAGCTCCAGTTTTCAACACCAAAAAGCCAAAAGGCAAATACTAGGCAATGATGCCTTTTTTTTTTTAAATTTCTAATTCTAAGCTGGCCTCACACCCAAAATGCAAAGTTAAAATTGTTTATTTGGTAAGAAAGTCAGAATTTTATTTTCAATCTGATAGGGAAATGTCACTATTCAATACCACTAAAAGAAAGGAGTTCCAAATACTGTATTTAAAAGCAGCTGTAATATCCAACCATCCGCTAATTTTGTGGATGATAAGGGGGAATAAACGATTAAACCAAAATATGCAAAATGAGCACGTTGTTTCTGGTTTTCATTTTAACCAATTCCCATTTTCTTTTAGGAACTACTAAGACATTTACATTAAGTAAAACTTATACCTCTTTCTGAGCGATCTCCTGTAGGCGCCTCGGAAGGCGCCTGACATTGTGGCTCATGGCTCTCCGTCTCATGTGTCGTGGCAGGGTCTGGAAAACCAGCGAATTCGAAGACTTCTGAGTCACTGCTTTCAACATAGCACTGATTTCAGCAGCTCGGGCCTGAGCAAAGGTAGAGGCTATTGAAGGAAAGAGCACTGTCATTAACAACCAGTCCTGAACCAACATTTTTCTGGTACCTCTCAGAAGAAAGATTCGAAGAACATGAGCTTACAATTCACCCACCCCCTGAACCCCCCACCAGAGTAATACCATTGGTGGTTATTGCTGTAAAGACTGTGAAACTATTCTTCAACGTTCACTTTTTCACATGTTCTAGAAGGATTCAGTGACACTTTTCTAATCAAAAAAAAGTTTCAAGTCAAGCTTACAAAAAGCTTTTTAAAACAGAGAGCTACAATGCAATATAATCACAACCATTTTTTAAGTAAAATAATCACACAAGAAAACCAAAAAAGTTCACCCAGGATTTCCGCACCAAAACAAAACAAAACAAAGCACAAAGAAAGAAAACAATGAAAAAAACAAAATTTTGACAATGATCCTGACTCCAAGCGTTTTTTTCCTTAGTATTTTCCAAATATGTGACCATAACTATTATTAGTTTTCTTTACTGAAAAGTACTTTTTTTTTTTTTAAGTAACTAGGGCGCTGGGGAAATTTAAGTGAATTCCCCCAAGAAGGTATAGAGACCAGCAGGCACCCTTAAGTGTGTACAACAAATACGGGGTTATGAGGTAGCGGGGGTAACAGTGATGGGGTAGATGTGAGATGGGGCCGGAAATGACCCACAAATAGGTACTTAAAGGTCTGGATTGCCTTTAATCCTCACCCAAGGATATGTTTACTGATTTTAGAGAGAAAGAGAGAGAAACACCGATGTGAGAAACATCTATCGGATGCCTCCTGCATGTGACTAGGAATCAAACCGGCAGCCCCCTGGTATACAGGGTAACACGCCACCAACTGAGCAACATAGCCATGGCTGTGTTGCCTTTCGAGTGCATCAAATTTGCTTTCATCTTTAGAAAATGCCATGCTGAGGAGTGTAAACTGCTTTTTATATTTTTAAAATGGGGAGGGAAGAAGACTTTAAGTCAAAGTGGAAGAGTTGACAAATAAGGACTGTAATAAAAAGGAGAGAAACTAAATAAAGAAGGGAGAACAATCGGGCCCAAGTCCAAAGGCTAGAGGTGAGAAGGGCCAGGACCCGAAGGAAGACAGCTCCGAGAAGGCAGGGCCAAGGCACACAGAGGGCATCTGAAATCTGGCCGCATTTGAAACAAAGAGCTCATAGTACAACCAACCTCCCCGCTTTACAAACACCTACCTGTTATATACTTGGGAATCTCCTGAGATGTGCCCTCAGGACCTGCTTTCCAGCCTCCCTTTTTCTTAAACATTACTTTGGAAGAAGACTGCTCATTCACATCAGGCTCAGGTGGTGAATAGTGGGCCACTCTGGCTTGCCGTTGTAGTGCAGTTCCAGAAAAAGGATCTAGGATATTAAAAAAAAAAAAGAAAGAAAGAAAGAAAGAAATATGTTACTCTTATCAGGGTTAGAGAATATTTGCTGTGTGGCAACAGTGATCATGTTTTCAGTCCTATAAATACCCTGTAACATGGCCATTACTGTTCTCCCTTAACGAGGCGGGATAATGGGTAGAATTAATTTGCCCAAGATGACACAGCTAATAAGCAGCACTCTGAATAATCATCTCAGTATGACACATGAAAGAATCCTGGGTATAACTGATACAAAGGAACTTTTCTCCAGATAAATAGTACAACCTGGATTTTAAATCAAACCCCCCTGAAGTACTACAGCCCACATGACTATATATTCAGTCTCTTATCATAATTCTCTGGCACACTGAGGTTGGGAGCCCATGCTAAATTTGCAAAAAAGAAATAAAAGCAAAATCTCTACATAAAAGCCCAGACACTCAAACCATTCTGACTTCAAAACAACATCAAATCCTTGTCTGTGAATGGAGAGATCAGTAGAGAATGTTATGGATTCCTGCTTACTTCCACTATGGTGCTAATTATTAAGCCCCTATAAATATGAAGCATGTCACAAAACATGTCACTGCAAGGTTTAAGATAACATGTTAAGGTTTATCACATGGCATGGTAGACATCAACTGTTGGATCTGAATCTAGAGCTTATGAACATGAACCTAAAATCTATTTTATCAGACACAAGGCACACTATTCTTTCAAGTGTTCCAAAAAAATTCTTAGTCACCTGCTTGCTGTCTTCCCGCCCTGGCATTTTCTATTGCTGCTCAACGAACAATATCACCTTCACCTTCATGTTACCTTATAAGGTTCTAAAATCAGCACTCTGATTAAATGAAGATAATTGCACTGTATTTTTTTAGGAAATATAGAAGTATAATTTAATAATAACTGATGTCAAGGGAGACACAAAATATGTCAACTCTAAAAGACAGACAGCCAAATGTTCTAAAAAGTCATAATATTGAACCAATGTTTCTAGGGAGATAAATACATATACTCATACATCACATAGACTATAATCTTAGATCATAAAAACAACTCATCCTGGTAGATTTTATTTCCTTTATATTACGAAAGAAAAATGAGGTTCAGAAGTGTTGAGTGATGTGTCTGAGGTCATCCCACAGCTGGAAATCAAACGCCAGCCAGAGCCGGAGCCTCCTGAACTATGCTGCACTGCCCACCCACCGTCTCCATCCTCTGGCCAGCACTGCATGAGCGCTGACACGAGAAGGCAGCTGGAAATGTCCACATGGGGTGAACTGAATTCCCACCCTCCCGTTCTGCACACGTCTACGAATGACCGTCAAAGTGTCATGGTATTAATTTTGGGGTTACAAGTAAACTTTTGCAACTAAGTGAATTTGTAAATAGTAAAGGTCGACTAACTGTATTTGTTCTTAACTCAACTCATGTGCTGTTTAGATGATGACTATCAAAGGGTGCTGACGAAAGCACTTTGCTCCAAACGGGCGTGAAGACAGCACTGCGTGTCTTACCTAGTTTTTGGGCTCGGAAAGATTTTCCATCTCCATTATGGTGCTTTACACCTCTATCAGCCACAAAGCCAGAGGATAAGGTCACATTGGTGGGCTGGTTTCTCATTTTCTTAGCATGTTTTCTCTCCTTTGCATTAGACATCTCTGGAAAGAAAGTAATAAATTTAGTACAGAGGAAGGGAATCTCCATTCAAAAATAAAAATAAATATAATAAATATTCACGCAAGTCAATATGTAATGATCTTCATTATAGGTGGATCAATGATATAACAATGGTATCATAATATTGTTATCATAATATTGATTTATAGCAGGAATTCATAACCAAAGCAATCTCTAGGGGAGCCATAAATGGTATTAACACCAAAAACATGATTCAACAGAAAAAGATAATTCTACTGCTGGAAAAGACTACATTAGTACATTCCAGTTTGCACTGCCAAATAAAGTCATATACCAATGTGAACACCGCAAAAAGTCCGTTGAAAGAATGAAAAATGCGGTAAGAGGTAAGATTCCCTATGCCATGATAAAATTAAATTAACAAAAACATTTAATCAAAATTCCTAGGTGAACATGAGCCACCGGAATCAATGAAATATACAACACACTATTCTGATATGATAACATGTACAAATTACTTAAATTACTGATGCTTACATTTCTACTACTGAGATGAGGCCAGCTGCACCTTTAATTTGGAACAGCAAAAGATTTCTATTTGAAGGAAGGATAAGGAACAAATAGCTGGAGGAGCCTGATGGATTTACTCAGTAATTCTCAATTCTCAAATTTGACATCCCCTTTCTTTCTCAATAATTTCAAACACTTGTTTTCTATTTTCTAATAAAATTTGCAATAACAAAACCTACCAGACATATAACTTTTATCAATACATGCCCTACAATATGCCACCAACTGTAATGTAGAGAACTAAACAGTAATTTCAATAATATCTATTTCCTATACATAAATATTCCACAACTGTACTAGATGACATTATGAAAAAAGGAAAAAGCTCTGAAAATTCTTGAGCCAGAAGTAGGAAAGCCAAAACCTCAGCAGTACGTTAGGACCAAATGAGGGGGAATAAACAGGATTCTCTCACAGTACATTTTAGAAGCAGGGCAGGACTGGGGTTTTTTACCTTTTTCTCTACTGCATCTCCAGCACCCAGCCCAGTGCCCTGCACAAAGCAGGGGCTCAACATCTATTTGTAAAAGGGGCACGTGCACGCAAAAATGAAGAAGTGAAGCGTGCTATAATGCATTATAAACAAAATTAAAAATATTTGGCCAAATACCATCCCTTCGGACACAGCATAACTGAGTATCTGCCAAGAGACCAGCCCTGGGGCCAGTTGCTGGATCAAGACTTCTCTCTTCCTTTTTGAAATCAGATCCCAGTCACTAAGGGCTCGACTCAGGTCAAAGGGGGAGGAATAAAGACCTCTAAAAGCTCTAGAAGCACGAGAGAAGGGAACGAAGGAGCGGCTGGAAGGTCGTAAACGCTCCCAGAATGACGCATCTTACCGCTTTAGGGCAGCGATTTTCAAACCGAGCGCCACAAGAATTTTTTAAAAATGCAATACCTAATTTTTTAGTCAAGGGCACTGACCTCTTTTGCCTTAGATTACCAAATAGCACAATGTCAAATTAAAAAAAATGACGGCAGAAAACAGCAGCCGTCCGGTGTGAATCAATTAAAAGTATACCTATTTTGTCAGACAGGCAAAAAAGATAACTTATTTTTGGTGTGCCACAGAATTTTAGTAATTAGGTTATGTGTGCCATGAGATGAAAAAGGTTGAAAATGGCTGCGTTACGGTATAAGGGGGGTGGGGGAGAGACAAGCCCAGTCCGAGAATGGCCTCCCTCGGGTGTGGCAATATAGCAAAAATAAAGACTGAAGGAGGTGGACAGCAGGGCCAAAGGAGGGGCGGGGCGGCCAGAAGAGCCCAGGAGCAGGGAACAAGGGAAAAAGAGGAAAGAGGGGGTCAGCGGGGTCTGAGGGAGAGAAGATCCGGGCGAGGGGCGCAGTGCGCGGAAGCCAGGTGGGGGGCCGACACACAGACACTCCCCTAGTGAGCACCAGCCCCTCACAACCTACCTGCCTGACGCTTTGAGGGAAAAAGCTAGGGTTTCCCAGGTCAGAATGACAAGGTTCTGCCACAGTCCCCTCCAAAACGACGTGCGCGGCGAGCGAGCTGGACAGCGCATGCGCCAATGCGGCCACCGCCTCCACGTGGCCGGGATAGGCGCAAACACTACAACTCCCAGAATGCCGAGAGGCCCGCCCCCGCCACGTGTTTCTGTAGGGACTGCCCTGGGCTGGTTAGTAGACTGTAACGGGAAAGGTGCTAGAGTACGGAGTTGTTCTCTCCCAGGGGCCTGAAGAGAAAAGGTGTAGCCATGGCGTCCTTAATCAGAAAGGTGATCAGCAGCACGAAAGCCCCAGCGGCCATTGGTCCCTACAGGTAACTAGGCATGTGTGGCGCGGGTGGATCCCAGGCGTGCGGGGTCGGCCTCGGGACTGACCACCCGGGATCAGAGCTGGGGTGGGCTTCAAGGTCCATCCACCCATCTCCTCAGATACGCGAGGAAACCTAACTGGAGAATGGGGGTAACGCACCCGAAAACCCACAGTGACTTAGGAGCACAATAGGACGTGGACCCTGCGCTCCCAGGGATTTTGCCCGGACCTGGGGTGTCTGGCTATGTTGCCAGCCAGAAAGTTCCTCTGGTTAGAAGTGGTCTTTGAACTTTTTTTGTCCCCCTTTTTAGGGGTGGTCGTTGACGGGGTTGAGGGGGGTGGTAACAGCTTTCTCCAGCGATAATTCGCATACACCCAAAATCAGCCCTTTAAACTGCACAATTCCCAAAATCCAGCCCTTTAAAGTGTACAATTCAGCAATTTTTACTATACTCACAAAGCAGTGCAGCCACTGCCATTATGTAACCTCCGAGCATTTTATTACCCCGGCCACCTCTTCCCCGAGCCCCTGGCAACCACTAATCTCCTCAGGTCTCTATGGGTTTGCCTGTTCTGGACATTTCCTATAGTAAATGGAATTCTACAATATGTGGTGCTTGGTAATTGACGTCTTTCACTTAGCACCACGATTTTCTATCTTTTTCATCTCATGGTACACGTAAGTTGATTACTAAAATTCTACAGCACACCCCCAAAAATACAGTTTTTGCCGATCTGACAAAAAAAAATAGGTATAATTTATTCATTCACACCAGAGGGCTGTTGTCACTTTTTTATTTGACAGTCAGAGGGAAAGGAGGTCAGTGCCCCTGACTAAACAATCAGATATTGCATGTTTTTAAAATTCTTGCAGCGCGCTGGTTGAAAGTCACTGACTGGGCATAATGTTTGGCTAACCCTCTTTTAACTCAAAGGAGTAAATCCCATCCACAGGTGCTTAGCAAATCCCTGCACATCTACTCAAGACACTACTTTTTACAGCCCTTATGTACATGTTTTGTGATTATTAATTCATTTGCTCATGCTTATTTCCCACTAACAAAGTCCAGTACAAATCACAATGCAGATCATTTCTAAGATTGCCCCACGTGCTCTAGCTGAGTATATGCATACTGGCCAGAGAGTCTCTCCTGTGTCTATTTCCACTTGTCTGAAGTGCTGCTAGATAGAAAAGTTCATTCCTTTTTTAAAAGACTTTATTTTCCTAAAATGTCTCAGCTTTAAAACTATTGGATCTTATATGTATGCTTGTATACTTTTATTTTCCTAATGCATTTTTTGTTTTTAGTTCTTCTCTAAAGTATATCCTGTAACCTTTTTCTATTTTGTCTTTTTAAAATGGTCTGCAGTGTCTGTGCACTGTTAGGAGAAGGACAGTGGGGACACTTGAACTAGGATAGACATGTATTGATGTATAGATGTATTGATGTATACATGTCTAGACATGTATAGACACCTACCATCAGCCAAGCACTTCAAGGGGTACAAAAATGTATAAGAAATCAAAAAAGAAACATTTTAATTTAGTGCTTGCTATGGCAGGCACTATGAGAACCACCTTCTTCTCTAAATACCATCCCCATTTTACAAGAAGAAAACTGAAGTTCACAGTGAACTTCTGTTAAGTGAAAGTGACAGAGCTTGTTTTGAACAGGTCCCAGCTCCCTCCTCTACCCCACCGTGTCAGAGAAATAGCACTTACATGTGGCAGAGCAGTAATGGCTATAGTAGGGTTAGAAATAAAGTGCAAAGGGACTGAGGGGGTACCAAGGTGGGAACTGGGGGTAGCAAAAGAGGAAAAGAAAATGATAACTTGGAGCTGAGGAAGAAAAAGATTCAGGAAGGCTCCTCGTGACAGGTAGTTCTTGAATTGGGTTTTGAAGGTTGAGTTTGCCACTTACAATACTGTTGTAAAGTTTGGTTTTTAAATCACCCTTGAAAAACATGGGTTGACCTTGGCTGGTGTGGCTCAGTGGATTGAGTGCCAGCCTGTGAACCAAAGGGTCGCCAGTTCAATTCCCAGTCAGGGCACATGTTTGGGTTGTAGGCCAGGTCGCCAATAGGGGGCATGTGAGAGGCAACCACACATTGATGTTTCCCTCCCTCTCTTTCTCCCTCCCTTCCTCTCTCTCTAAAAATGAATAAATAAATCTTTAAAGAAAAAAAGAAAAACAGGTTAAACTGTGTGGGTCCACTAATGTGCAGCTTTTTTCAATACTATAAATGTATTTTCCTTATGTTTGCCTAAAGCCTTTTCTCTAGCTTACTTTATTGTAAGAATGCAGTATATAGTACATACACAAAATAGGTGTCAATTGTCTGTTGTCCGCAAAGTTTCTTTAGGTCAACAGTGCGCTATTAGTAATTAAGTTTTTGGGAAGTCAAGTTACACGTGGATTTTGTGC
>VMDR010010986.1:0-29502 GCA_007922815.1 Macrotus californicus
TAACAGATTTACTGTTAGGATGAATTTATATCAAATCAATATTTATTTATCACCTAAGAGCTGAGTACTGAGGGCACTGCCACAAACAGCACAGACTTGGTCCCAACACTCAGGGTACACATAGTCTAGAAGAAAACACAGATAATGAACAAATGTGTTATGGGAGAATATAACAGGTATTTAGTCAAATGAAAGTTTAAAACTAAGAGAAGACATGGGTAGAAAAACAAACACTTGAAAATAATTAGTTGCCACTGAAAATGGATGAAAATCATTCATAAAGTGACTCAGCTAAGAAGGCAGAGAACCAACAGCAAGGTAGTCAGGAAATGGGTCAAAGGAATGACTAGATAAACCCAGGGTGTTCTAGAGTGACTGATGCAAATGAAAAATTGACCCTTTAAAAGGACTCAAATGATATCTCGGCTGGCCTAGCCTCCGTATCAAAGGAACCCATCCAAGTGACTGCGCGTCCAGGAGGCAGTGTTGCTGTATCATGGCTCTGCCAAGTCTGGCCCCAGTTGAAGTAGGACACCGTACCCAGTCTGGACAGGAACAGGCCCCTGCTCCCTGAGGGGAGAAGGGATGGCAAGCAGGGGAAGATGGCCAAGCTGTTACAGTTCTTAATTAGGCTTCAAACAAAGTTCCAGGTCCACAAGGGATCTGGAATACAAAAAGGAACCACACAAGAAACATTAACACTATGGACTATTTAACACTTACTAAAGAAAAGCTGTGGAACTGCTTCTCTGGTTACTTTTAAAAATAAGTATTCAAAAAAAAAAGGTGTCATCTGTTTAAATGAATTAAGTGTGACCTTCACGTGTGGGAGTAAAGGACTAAATATTCTTACTATTTCTTACTAAGTGATTCTCTATCCTAATTCCATTTAAAACTATGTTGATATATTCTAGATGTTTCACACACACTTCACTAAGATGTTTATTACCTATCGTTCAAAACTCCTCGTGAGTACAGTGCCTTTAAAAATGAGAATCTTACAGTCAGAGTACATGACACGGATACAATGAGACACCACAGTTCTCTGTGAGCAATAAACACTCAGGGCACCAGAATAATTCCAGGCATCACCTCCTGAAGAGGATGGGAGTCTTAATAAATGTTCAGTCTTAAAAATCAATTTAAGAACTGGGTGGAAGGGACAACACTGACAGTGGGTAGGCCATGTAGACTAGGACAGATATATGAACCAGCACTGACGGATGTATAAGTATTTCCTCCCTACAAATTAAACACCACCCTACTCTACTGTACAATTGTTTTCAATAGGGTCAGCAGAAAGGAAAATGCATGTAGTCCAAAGATGATATTCCTGTGAAGGATATTATTTATGTGACTACATATTCAAATAGGAATCACTCTATGGAATAGGCCCTGCATTTACCCAAACATTATCTGCCAAGGCTATTCAAAGGGTGGAGTGGTGGTACTTTCCAAAAGAAATACTAGACAATTTTCCTTAATATTTTAAAATAAACAAAACATGCTATTTTGTTCTATTGAAGAAGGAAAAGATAAGACTTAGAGAAAAAGAAAATACAGAGGGTTCACTGTATTTGTTTTGTTTTTAAAGAGTATCACCAACATGAAGCACAACATATTGAACACAGCCTAAAACTGTAAAATATCATTTCAGGACAGCTGACCAAGGTAGCCTGAACTCCCAAAGTCATGTTTATTACAAAGGTCTATATGCTGAAAAATATGTCCCCATAAAGTGAAACCAAGGCTTTAATTACAATGGCCCTATAGTAACAATTAGGGTCATTCAATTCATGGTGTCAAACTTCACTTCCAGTTGAAAATTAATAGTATTTTAGTTTGACTGAGGTGTTCTATCAAAAGATTAAAGTAATGGTGTCCTTTCCCAATTTCACAGTGCGTAACATATGTTAAAAATCAAAATTCCCAATGGTAAATCCCCCCCCCCATTTTTTCTAATATATTTGATACCTGCTATCTTTCAGTACTAGAATTCAGCCTTAACAGAGTATCCATTCAACACAAAAATAGAAATGAAATATTTCAGGTTTACAATATAATGATCCACAACTTCCAGGCCACTCTGCTACAGTCTTAAGTTTGATTAAACTCAAGACCACAAGCATTTACAGAATACCCACTACACTTGACACAAGGCATACACAGTTAAGACAAGGTGCATCTTTCATGAAGACACCACCAGGGAAAGTGCACACAAGCCAACAAGTATTTACTTAATGCCTACACTAAACACTGTGGTACCAGAGAGGCAGAGAATTCACCCCACCCCAGCAAGGGCTTCAGGACTTCTGCATTTGAGGACCACTAAGTGATGATGCTGGGGCTGCTGGAATTCAATTATCACATGTGTACAGGACCTTTATTCCTAATTAATGTCAAGGGTATGGATACCACAACACTCTTGAAATGCCAATCTCCTAGGACGGGCACACACTATCAGAATCAAGAATATGAGCAAACATTCTTGAATTAAAAATAATTATCAAATTCCAGCTAACTGGAAAGTACTGTTTCAATTGATAGAATGTAAACATTTCTTAACTATAATTAATTGGTATCATTTGCTTCTAATGGGTCCAAATTACAAATTAAAGCAATTACTCAAAATGGGGAAAAAATGAAAATTTAGTAATTACTTGGCTTTTTATAAGATACTATAATCAAAACAAATTTTTGCACAAGAATATCCATTGGGGAGGTGTGAATTATCTACTTAAGTATCTAGTTAATTAAGCCTACTAGTTCTATTCAGCTCCTGTTAAATGTCTTCACAAAACTTTCTCCGATTAATTTCTCTCTGTAAAATAATGGGGTTGGATTAAACTATCGAAGTTCCTTACAAATAAAAAATTCTGTACTTCTGTGGCCCATAAGATTAAAACATCAGTGCAGTTTCAAAACGGGAGTAAAGAAGCCATCTTCTCAAATTGGTAAGGCCATAAAATTCAGTTTCCTACCTTATTTCTGTATCACGGATCGGATTTTACCAATTTGGTTTTCAAGTTTGGCAAATAAGTTTCATGAATCAAAAGGTACTCTTCCAACCTTCAATTCTAAAACTGCTTCCTTAAATATAAAATACTAAGGAAAATAGGAAACAACAGGGAGTGGGAGCTGAGGAAAATGTATTCTACTTCGGACCTGGAAGGCACTCATTAAAATTCAATACTGCACTTGGTATGTGGGTTCCTACAAGAGACTCCTGCCAGGCTTTAGCTTAAGGTTAAACAGGTTAATAGAATCCAATAAAATGGCTCTATTGAATTATACTGGACTTCTTTTCACCAGCTCCTTTACCTGCCCACTATGTTGAGCTTTAAAATCCACTTAAGAGGTAACACCAAATAACCAAGACGGGCCAAGGGCACACGGGGGCTGCATTCTGAAACCCACCTCGTGTGGAAAATCACCAACTCACGTTTTCCATTTCAAACTGTGATACAGGTGGAGGAAAAAGTGTCAAGCCTCCTCTTTGAACCTCCTCAAGGCGCTAACTTAAGAATTATCTCAAAGGTAATCTAATGCACTACAGTTCTCAGAAGCCTCTAAAAGTTGTATTTCGTTGATTTAAAAAAAAAAAGCCCCCTGGACTAAAGGTTAAACGCAGACACGTTTTGGGTTCATGGCTGGATTTACAGGACGAACAGACCGCATCCTGATCAAAGTTAAGTACACGATGGTTCCTCCAAGTAGGGGCTCTGGGAGGGCAGAGCGAGGTCTTCCGTCTCTGCTGACACGGGCGGGGGGGGTGGGGGGGGTGGGGGACGGTGCTGGGAGGTGAGAAAAGGGAGGGAGATAATGGGGCCAGGAGCAAAGGACCCCTTCAGGAAGGAAGACCCGGGGGATCGCGTCGCGAAGGACCTTTGGCCCCGGCGATGTCGTGGTCGGCGAGAAGGCCCCTCCGCCTACTCAGGCAAACCCGGGAACCCGCCTCCCTTCTCCGCGCGCTAAGGTGACGCGCCCCACCCGCCGCTGGTGCTAGAGCGACGGTGCGCCGGACCTCGGGACGCCACGCAGAACCCAAGAAAACGGTATCAGAAAATGGCCAGCGTGCAGGACGTCTGCCGTGTGTGCCGCGCTCTGAGCGCGGAGCCGACGGCGACTCAGGAAGCGCAGCGCGTGCGCCCGGGAAGCGCGCCGCCCGCGCGACCCTCAGCTCCGCCCCCCCCTCCCCCCGGACTCCCCAAGCCGCCGCCGCGGCCCCAGTCCCTTTGGGAACACCGCGCCGCGCGGCCCCGCGAGGCGGGCGCCGGAGAGGGGAGGGGCCGCACTCCCCGCCTCCCCAGCCGGCCCGCGCGGCTCCCCAGCCCGGAGCCCACTCACCTCCTCCTCCTCCTCCACCTCCTCCTTCTCCTCCTCCTCCTCGACTCACCCAGCTGGCCACCGGCGCGGCCCAGCCGGCGACGCACTGACGCCGTGCCCCTCCCCCGCGGCCGCTGCCGTCGCCCCTCCCGGCCCGCGGCCGCAGAGGCCTCGGGGCACGTCAGGCGCAGGCCCCGCCCCTAGATCCGCCCACGTACTCAAGCACCGCCCCCTGCTTGGCCGGACGCTGCGGGCGCTGGGTCCCTGACTCAGCCTTCGTTCCCGCCCGCTCGAGGTGCACCTTCTTGGTTCACCGCCAGCGCTCCTCTCCTCACCTGCCCACTCTGAAGGCCCAGCTTCGCTTCCCCCTCCTCGCACGCCTTTTCCCCGCTCTCATCAGCACCCCACCCCTGTCTTGCCCCTTCAGCTCTTTTGTACATTCCCCAACCCCCTAGGCTTGTTGTAAACTCGTATTGGCGCCTTCTCCTTCCTTCTGGAAGTTCTTCGCTGCACACTAGGTCAGCCTCGGCTTCCTCTTGCAGTTTTCCGGTCGTTTCCTTCTCTGCGCATCCCGGTTCCTCTCCCTGGCATGCTGGAGCCTCAGGGTCCCCGCATGTCCCCGACTCCTTACCCCCCGCCCCATATCTGCTGTGGAGCTCGCACCTCCTCTGCGCCTGCCTTGCCAACGCGTCCTAATTTGCCTCCCTCTGGCCCCTTCTTGGAATCCCCTTGACAGGCTCACCTCTTCCTTTACCTACATTTTGCGTGTCCTTTTCGTTCTGACTACAACCACACACTTAAGATCCAGTTCGAGTGGTTAAGAATTGCATGTTCGCGGGCCCTTCTAGATGAGGAGTCACACTAAGTAACTAAAAATGACAAAGCAAAGCGATAGCAGTGGTGACCATCTTTGACTTAACATAGTTCCATTTATACTTTCTCTTAATTGACACTTAAATTTTAAGGAATGGATGTTTCTATCGGGGCTTACATTTCGCAAATTTTGGATGTTTTTTCCCCATAATGTAACCTCAGTTTAGCTTTTTCATTTAGAAAATTCAGTCAGTAGAAAGAGCACCAGGACCTTGTAGGTCTCTTGTTTTCTTACATACAAAGTGAGGAATTTGTCTCTTCTGTGATTCTGAATTAGAGGAGTTTGTATTTGGAATGAGGTGGTGGATTAATGAGTCTGGAGAAGGCAAACATGCAAATATGTTGTCGCTGGAAGTCTGGTAACTTAATTGTTAAAACTGCACCTTGGAAGAGTTAAGCTGTGGTATATGGATGGTGTGGACATGAGTGAACATACCCAAGTGAAGAAAACTGATTAGGCCTTTGCAGTTACATTCACAAGTTGCTTTAAATTATGTGAGTAGACATTATTATCCTTAAATTGAAGAGTTAAAACTATCTTCCACTCTAAACAAAATCTAGGCTCTATGTGGACCTTCAAAGTTTAAAACCATTGTAATTTGAACAACAGCATTACAAGCATTTGAAAGCCTAATAAACCATCTGTCCATCCGCTTTAACACAAATTGGGAAAAAGAAAAGTGTAAATACCAAAAGCTGAAAGCAAGGGTTTCTAACTACCCACAAAACTAGTGAATCTTATCCCACAGAATAAGTGTATGAAAAACTCCAAAGGGTATGGCACCCATTTCATTGATATGGAATCAGAATCATGTAATTTTATAATTGAATTATCTAGCCCTTAATATCAACTGGAGCCTAATCTTTTCACTTTACAGATGAAAAACTAATGCCAAGAGAGGGTAAATTGCTTGCTCAATATTACCCAGAATAATTGGAAACAGAGCCAGGATTGAAGCTCAGATCTCATCTCACATACCTGCCAACATCTGGCTTATACTTACCAGTTACATACAGTTATTCAACATCAGAGGTCTTTGACTTTGCAATTTCGCCTACATGGACTGAGTGATGTATGAAATTGAACTTGGCATTAACTAGGAAACTTTCGCTGTCAGAGGCCATTTTGTCCCGCTGGTTTCGAGGATTCATGTTGCACAAGCTCCGTCTAACTTGGTGAGGGTTCATCTCCATAATCCAGACAATTTTGGCCAGGCCTCTGGAGCCATGTCCCAACCCAACACCTTTATCTTATGAGATGCCAAGAACTGTGCATGATTTTGAGAATTACAAAGTCTCTATTGTCAGGAATCTTACTGGGGAGGAAAATATGTAAAAAAATGATAAATAATTCACCATTAATAACCAAGGAATCAATGCTAAAATCCAAATCCTAAACTGGAAATTATCCATGTAAATTAAGGGAAGACTTCTTAAATGCACCAAAAAAAAGTGTTGAACTTGGATTGGTTGATAGGAAAAAGGTAAAGGAAATTGCTTGAACAAAGGCACTCAGAAGAATATAAGTAAGCTAACAGTGGGAAAGAGCACATGAATTAAAATGAGGTTTATTTTATTTGTTTTATTTTTTTAATTCCCACCCAAGGATAAGTTTTTACTGAGTTTAGAGAGAGAGGAAGGGAGAGAGAGAGAAACATCGATTGTTTGCCTCCTGTCCACACCCTGACAGGATTGAACCTACAACCTAGGTATGTGCCCTGACTGTAAGTCAAGCTTGCAATCATTTGGTGTATGGGACGATGCTCCAACCAACTGAGCCACCAGGCCAGGGCAAAACGATGTTTATTTTAGAAACAATAGAAAACTAAGCTAAAGCAAAAAGGTAGAACCATTAACACAGGGCTTGAATTTTAGCCTGAGACATTTGAACTTGGTTCAGTTCTGAAGTGGTAAGTCAGAATTAAGAAGAAATGTTAGATATAAATGCCACTAAGGAAAAAGATGACTTTGGTGAGTATATGTAGGGATCGAAGAAGAGTAAGAAGTCCAAGATGACTTTAGGATTATAGCCAAATTCAATAAAAGTATCCGTAGACCTGAATACCTTAGCCTCAGAAGATGATCAGCACTCAAAATGTACAGCTTATCAATTGCTAGAGAAGGAAGCAAGAAATTTTCCCAAGGTATACCCTCCTGTTCATCACATCCTCATTCCAGAAAACTTTAGTTTTCTACTCAAATTGAATCAGAAGGTAAGAAAAAAGCCCTCACTCTGTCATGGCCCTTTGTGCTGATGTTTCATGGTCGACCTATTTGTATTTCCTTTACAGCCCTACTGATGTAAAAGTGTTCTGCGTACAGTATATAATGTTACAGTTGGAAATAAACCAGTAAGTGTTTGTTAAATACATACTAATTGCTCTTCAGCACTCTGCTAGGCCTGAAGGGCTAGAAAAGTGTGAAAAGGGCCCCTGCCTTCCAGAAATTTATAATCCAGTTGGAGAAAACTGGTCAATGCACCTGACACCAGAGAGAATAAATTCCATAGACAGAACAACCTGTAAAGTGTGGTTATACAGAAATAATGAAGAAAAGGGTTGAGTGGAATGGAAATAATATACTCTATAGTATTTTTCATTAATCTTTAATCACTGTTCTAGGTTCTGGAGGTGAAGCAGTAAAATAAGAAGCTCCTGCTCTTCACGGCACATACGTTCCATTTGGGAGAGACAGAAAGAGATAAATACACAACTATCAAATAGTAATAATTGCTCTGAAGAAAATAAAATGTGAGGGTTTCAAAATGATTATCTGGAGAGTAAGTTATACCTTTCCGAGGAACATGTAAACAATGACTGAATGAAAGAAACAACCACTCATGAGATGATCTGGAGAAGAGCGTCAGGCAGAGAGTAAACTAGTACAGGGCCCTAAGGAGAGGTCAAGCTTAGTGTGTTAGAAACTGAAAACGACAAGTGCTCCTGGGCTGTAGAGAGGGAGGAGAGCAAAGGATATGAAACAGGAGAGGTAAGTAAATCCTTGTAGATAAGAAGGGATTTTAAGGTCAGGTTAAAGTATGGATATCTAGAAGATTAGTCACTCCGGCATTTTGGATTAGAGGAGGGAGAGATTAGGATCTGGGCCTGTGTGATCATCTGGGCAGGAGATGATGTGAACTAGACAAGGTTAGTGGAAAGGCTAGCAAGGAAGACAAAAATGTCAAGGAGATCAAGTATTGGGTATTTATGAGGGGTGGTAGGCGGTATTGGTAGGGGAGAGTCCACAGTATCAAATGCAGCAAAAAGATCAAGTAGAATAAGCAGTAAGTAAAAGCCAGTACAGTTCACAAGAAAATGTCATGTGTGTCCTCCAAGAGAAGAATTTCCATAAGGTAGGGTGGAAATGGGGGCAGTGAACTTTGTAAGTATCAGTACCACTCAAAATGTACAAAGCATATGTACATTTTATTTACCTTTGAAGGCCATTTATATTTGGGATACTATTAAATTTTTAAAGCCCCTTTGAACGTTCCCAGCCAAGTCTGAATATGTGTCTCCATACAGAAGGGAAAACAAACGTATACCATAAAGACATATATGTTGTTCTGGGCCAAAAATCAATCATATCAATCACTCCCTGCTCTAAACACAATCAGAGAAAGTTCATTCCACTCCTGGGATATGACAAGAGTCTAACAGTAGAAATGCTAAGGTAGTACTTTATTAGTTCTCATTCCATTACTGCCACCTGTCAGGGCTGAGCCATGTGGTCTGTATGTATTACCCTGAGCACATCATATAGTCTTACTGAATTCGAGGTTTTCATTATAAGGAAGAGGAACCTCTCAAATTTTAGATTTACTGGCATACAGATTAGCAGTTCTATAAAAGGGAAACAAATACGCCTCAGAGATCCACATGAACAGCTATGACTCCAAGTGATACTTTTGCAAAGTCTTTCCAAAAAGACAACTTGGTTGAACTAGATGTTCTTTTGTTCAACAGATTGCAAGACAATTAACAAGTACTTTTCTTTACCTGGGAACAGACTAGACTACTTTGGCAGTGAGAATGGAAGGAGAAACTTGAATCCCTCCCCACTCCCCATTTGTAACTATTGCAGCTTGCACATCTCAAGGAAATCAAGCCTAACTCTGGCTAAATTGTGTCTCCACACGCATGTGCATGCCTTCTCCCAATCATCTGATGTAGCTGGGTAAAGTCTGTTAATTTGTTAGGTGTTACTGAAAACTGGAATGCTATTAGCACTCTTTTTTATTTGAAATTTACTTCGTTTGGGGATCACTGGGAGAAGTTAATCTCTTGGGATAGTTTGGAAAGCTTCATTAAATTCAGTGAAGGAAAAAGAAGTGTAAATTATTCTAAAAATAATCATGAAATTTGCTGTGTTTAATTTGCTGGCCCAAATGCTTCTCAAGTGCGTGGTGACCAAGGATTCCTGGCATTAATGAACAACTACCGTATTGCTGAAATCAATACCGTATTTAGCCCGAAGAGCCTTCTTGTTTTGGGTGCTAAAGAGGCCAAAAACATCAGTAGCCCAGGAAGCATAAAATGTACTCTCTGTTGATAAAATGATCTCTTTAAATTAGGGTTTAGCTTTTCCAACACTGTAATATGAGGGAACTTGCTTTATCATTGTTACCTTCTGACCTAGAGACAGAAACATTTTATACTGTGGTTCATCCTGTAGCTTTTATTAAGGATAAATTCGTGTTTTTGTTTAAAAACAAAGGAAGCTTACATAATCTCTCCTTGTGGTTAGCCCTTCCAGTAAGTATCTGTTGCTTGCAATCAGTGTCAGCCTACCAAGTTCAGATGGCAAAAAAATATTTGATCTGCAGTGATGTGATTTAGAAGGCTGTGCACATGGAAGGTATAGCTATGCACATACAGAGAACATATTTATCTAATTTGACTGCCAGTGATTTAATTAATGTTTGTCAAGCACTTTGAACATGGAAAGAACTATCTGAAAGCTGAGAGCTATTACTCATAATCATTTTTCCTATTTGTGGAACTAAAATTAACATACGAATGTGATACTTTTATGGTATCTTTGAGAGATATGCCCCTATTCTAACAAACCAATTGTACTGTACTGTAAGAAAGTCTCATTAAAACTTCAAGGCTCTGATTTCAGAAAGTAAAGCTTCAAGCTGCTTGAGTGTCATCCATCAGTAGATTCTGAAGCACAGAGGCTAAATAAACAACAGAGACAGCCTGGCAAAGTGTATGCACCTGTTTATTGAGATGTTAACAGGGACAAATGGAAAATAAGAATGCACACCACAACCTGATTTTCAAGAAGTATTTGTGCATGCCTACACTTAAAATTAGCCATGTTATCATCTGGGGTTTTTCTTCTAATTTTCTCTCCAGAGAATAACAACGGATAAGCATGGAGACTCAGTAACAATCTGAGAGGAAAAGAAATAGTGGAAAGACCCTATTTTAGAGCTCAAAAGAGAGGCAAACATGATGTTTTCCTTTACTGCTCCAAGTCAAGTACAAGAGCCATTGGCAAAAGATGAAAACTTGAGAAAGTAAGTAGTCTGGCCAGAAGCCCTGATTTAACATGATTCTCCATAGAGAGGTTTCAGCAGTACTGCGTTCCCAACCTACAGCGCCCCAACCTACAGAGGGCTGTTGGGACATTTGTCCAACTTCCCAGGACTATGGGACAGAATGAAATCCCTTGTGGATTAGAAGCAGTAACTTGAAAAGACACTGACTTTTTCATATGATTTGTTTTTGAATTTTCACTTACTCCTTTCATTTCATTTACACTCCAATCCCCTAAAGACAACTTTTACATTAAGTAAAAAAGTTGAGAAGATTTAGAATTTTCTTCCCATGTTCCCCATGTCATACACATATCAATACTGTGGTGGAATAAGCCTGGTTAAGGCACTACTTCTACCTCAGCCCTGCTAAACTGAACCTGACACATGGGCCTGGGAATCTGTCCTTTCAACAAGCTTCCCCACGGTTTTATAATCACTGATGTTTGCGAAAGACTTCTAGAAGAAATAGTACTTACCTTGTCTAGCCCATTCTTAGCACAGATCTTACTTTTACTAGTCAGATGCGGCAGGGTTAATGGTGTTTATAAAACATTATGTAGTGCTCTTACATTTTCCTCCTGTATAGTTAGGTTGGTGCCATGCAACTAGTACTAACAAGTAGGTTTGAGAAGAAATGAAGTTTGTCACTTCCAGTCAAGGTTCTTAGGAGCGATTTTTCTTCCTGCCCCTGTTACCCTGGAAACCTCATTTTCTAGATGGTATAACAATAAGAAGGAAGCGTCCTCACATCCTTGGGAGCTGGTTTGGAGAGTAACTATACCCTCAAGAGATTTCTTGTGAACTAGAAGTAAACCTTTAACAGTTAAAAGGCTGAGTGGTCTGGTGGTGCTAACTGCACTAGGGGGTGCGGCCTATCCTTCAGAATACTACCCAATTTAGATATCCGTCTTTCACAACTGCGGAAACAGATTTTTAACTGTGGACCTTAAAACAGTTGTGAAAGAATGATAAAATGAATGGTACATAATTTATTAAATGTATTATTTAATTACAAATGGATATACAAAAATCACAAATAGTGTGTTGTATGTTAGGAACAAATGTTTGTTACGTAGTTCAGTTCTGGCTATGCTTTTGAATCCTCCTTCACATTAATCAGTGAAATCTGTAACCTGCTATGCCTAAGAAAAATATCTTTGTCCTTCCTAGGCCTCGATCCTCTTCTCTTCTTTATCCTGGTTATATACATCATTAACAGTCCATCCTCTGGTCTCTCAGATGGATGGGGTTCCCGGTCAGAAGTGGAATTAATTACTTATCTGTATTTGCTGCTTAAAATTCACTCCTTAAGTGCATCAACAAAATTTCTGTGGCATTAGTCACTTATATTTCTAATTCATTTCTGCACAAATATGTGCAATGCTGAAAACAGAGATTCCCTCCTCTCTGTGCTTTGGGTGCTGTCCTCACCCACCTGGGCCCAGCACCTGAGGGAAGGATGAATCAGATACTGTTGGTGGAGGGAATGAATGATGGAAGAAGAACTTTCATAAGGGCCATACAGTTTGCAGAAGGCACTGATCTATACTCCTTGCTGATCTACCCTTGAAGCATTCTCTCTGACAGCCAAAGGCCAATTTTTGCTATTACACCATTTTAAATATTACTTGTTCTAGAACTCCATACTAACAAAAAGAAAAAGCATGGAAAATCCTCCTTTCATGGATTCCCAAGCACTGCAAAGACTCTTTTGTTAGTAACTGAGCCCTTACTTACCAGTCTTATAGCTGCTGCAAATCTTTCTGTGAAACAAAGGGGAATAAACAAATACAAGCTAGCTATAGCTTGTTTCTCCCATGAGTAGAGTACAGTTAATAACATTTTTTTATTTTAACACATCACCTTTTCCTTAATTCACAGACCAAATACCAAAAAAAAAACCCTACTATATTATTTTTCCTGTTGCTTTTTCAATAATTCCAGAACAAATTCACATAACATCTCTGCAGTCCAGGAGACAACCTAATGAGATGGACTCACCAAAATCCCTTTTGGTTCTATTTGGGATGCATTTGCCCCATTTTCAAGTGGGGCCATGCTGCTTTTGTTCCTATAGAAAAGAAGTTATGATTTAAGAAAACTTTACCAAAGGGAGGCTGATCTTGATGTTATCAAACTTCCTTCTTTTCTTTTAGCAGAATGTTTGAGAAAGTGCCAACTGGTGTCGCCTATCATCAGAACTTTTCAACATCTGATTGCGTCTAAAATTAATTCTCATAAAACTATCTGACCATCTTTAACAGATGATACATTCCTCTCTGAATAGTTAGCACCTACATTTGTCTCTGCATACTGAAATAGTAAGACTGTATCAAATGTTTTAGCTGCTGCAATGATGCCATGCAGAGAATACAGAGGGTACATGTTCCCCCGTTTTTAGAGAGGGATGTACATTGGTGTAAACTCAGGCATCCATATTCTTTTGTGGTGAGTGTTAGCCAGAATGCCATTTTGGTCCAGACTGTCACTGGGTGGTTTATAATTAGAAGATTCAGTCTAAAATGAAAGTCTGAGGTTGATGAGGCAGAACCAGCTGTTTTAAAGGGAAATTCTTATTAGTACAAAATATTGGAGGACAAACAAAATCAATTTTTACAGGCAGATTAACCAAATTGTTCATTATTGTAGTATACATTGCAGAAATCAAGGGGATGGGCTACATTTGAAATAGTATGGTCAAATTTATGTACAATAATTATTCATACTAGCAATCTCATAGTTTGGGTAGTGACTCATTTTGTTCTAGGTAACCTTTGTTCTCCAAGATTGGCTGCTATTAAAAAGTAAGCACAATAAAAATAAAATAGGAGTTTACTAGGCTAACTTTGGGTTTTTAAAAATACCTGAACATCAAGGGTAAAGCAAAGACTATTAGTGTTAAGTAATCTGGTAACATTATATCTTTAGAGTAGGTGTGAATATTTGGGAAGCAATTTTTTTCCTAAAGGACATTTAGTAAGATATCTTTTGTTGGCATATTATTTTAGCAGTTAAAAAGGAGGAGCACAAAAATCAAGTTAATCAATCATAGGATTTTCCTTCTTCATTATGCATTTTTACCATTTGGTTTTCTTTCGGGATAGATGTACATGTTAAAATAGCAGATATATTTTAAATAAATAGCTTAATAATTTACTGTCAACAGCTCACCTCTAAATGGCAAAACTTTCTTAAAATATATTTTACTGATAGCATTATTACAGTTGCCCCATTTTTTTCTTCCCTTTATTCCCCTCCACCCTGTATGCCCTCTCCCACCATCATTCCCCCACATTAGTTCATGTCCATGGATCATACACACAAGTTCTTTGGCTTCTTATTTCCCATACTATTGTTAACTTCCCCCTGTCTATTTTCTACCTATCATTTATGCTATTTATTCCCTGTACCTTTTGCCCCATTCCTCCCTCCCCTTCCCTGCTGATAGCCCCCCATGTGATTTCTATTTCTGAATCTGTTCCTGTTCTACTAGTTTGCTTAGTTCATTTTTCGTTCTGTTTTTGATTTTTTAGGTTCAGTTGTTGATAGTTATGAGTTTGTTCTAATTTTACTGTTTGTATTTTTTATCTTCTTTTTCTTAGATAAATCCCTTTAACATTTCATATAATAAGGGCTTGGTGATGATGAACTCCTTTAACTTGAGCTTATCTGGGAAACACTTTATCTGCCCTTCCATTCTAAATGAAAGCTTTGCTGAAGTGGGAATAGAGGGAGCACTCCTCAACATCATAAAGGCCATATACTAGAGACCTACAGCCAACATCATACTCAATGGGCAATAAAAACTTTCCCACTAAGATCAGGAACAAGACAAGGTTGTCCACTTTCACCACTTCTAATCAACATAGTATTGGCTGTCCTAACCACAGCAATCAGACAACATAATAAAATAAAAGGCATTCAAATTAAAAAAGAGGAAACAAAACTGTCATTTTTGCAGATGACATGATAGTGTACATAGAAAACCCTATAGACTCCATCAAAAAAAGTGTTAGACCTTATAAACAAATTTGGCAAAACAGCAAGATACAAAGTCAATATTCAGAAATCAAAGGCATTTCTGTATACCAACAATGAAATATTAGAAACAGAAATCAGGAAAAAAATCCCATTTGATATAACGACAAGAAAAATAAAATACCTAGGAATAAACCTAACCAAAGAGGTAAAAGACCTGTACTGAGAAAACTACACAATGCTGTAGAAAGAAATTATGGAGGACACAAACAAATGGAAACATATACCATGTTCATGGATTAGAATTAACATCATCAAAATGTCCTTACTACCCAAAGCAATTTATAGATTCAATGCAATCCCTGTTAAAGTACCAATGACATATTTCATAGATATAGAACAAACACATCAAAAACTTATATGGAGCCATAAATGACTCCGAATAGCTGCAGCAATTTTGAGAAAGAAGAACAAAACAGGAGGGATCACAATACCTGATATCAAACTGTATTATAAGGCCATTGTAATCAAAACAGCCTGGTACTGGCATAAGAACAGACACATGGACCAATGGAACAGAATAGAGAGCCCAGGAATAAAATCAAGTCTCTATGGTCAATTAATATTTGACAAAGGGGTCAGCGCATAAAGTGTAGCAAAACAGCCTCAACAAATGGTGTTGGGAAAGCTGGACAGCTACATGAAAAAAAATGAAACTTGATCACCAACTTATACCATACACAAAAATAAATTCAAGGTGGATAAAAGACTTAAATATAAGTTGTGACACCATAAAGGTCCTTCAGGAGAAGATAGGCAGGAAAATCTCAGATATTCCATGCAGGAATATTTTCACTGACATATCCCCTAGAGCAAGGGACATAAAGGAAAGAATAAATAAATTGGATCTCATCAAAATAAAAAGCTTCTGCACGGCTAAAGAAAAGCATTAAAATGAAAAGAGAACCAACTGTATAGGAAAACATATTTGCCAATGATACCTCAGACAAGGGTTTGATCTCCAAAATATATAAAGAACTCACATGACTCAATTCTAAGAAGACAAGCAATCCAATTAAAAAAATGGGCAAAGGACTTGAACAGACACTTCTCCAAGGAGGACATATAGAGGGTCCAGAGACATATGAAAAGATGCTCAGCATCACTAGCCATCAGAGAGATGCAAATTAAAACCACAATGAGATACCACTTCACACTGGTGAGAATGGCCATCATTAACAAAGCAACAAACAACTGTTGGAGAGGTTGTGGAGAAAAAGGAACCCTAGTGCACTGTTGGTGGGAATGCAGACTGGTGCAACCACTATAGAAAACAGTATGGAATTTCCTCAGAAAACTAAAAATGGAACTACCTTTCGACCCGGCAATTCCACTGCTAGGATTATATCCTAAGAACCCTAAAACACCAATTCAAAAGAACCTATGCACCCCAATGTTCATAGCAGCACAATTTACAATAGCCAAATGCTGGAAGCAACCTAGGTGCCCATCAGTCAATGAGTGGATCAAAAAACTATGGTGCATTTACACAATGGAATTCTACGCAGCAGAGAGAAAGAAGGAGATCCTACCCTTTGTGACAGCATGGATGGAACTGGAGAACATTATGCTAAGTGAAATAAGCCAGGTGGTGAAAGACAAATACCATATGATCTCACCTTTAACTGGAACCTAATGAACAAAACAAACAAGCAAGCAAAATATAACCAAAGACATTGAAATTGAGAAGAGGCTGACAGTGACCAGAGGGGAGAGAGGAGGGAATAATGGGAGGGAAAGGGTGAAGGGTTTACAGGAACAACTATAAAGGACACATGGACAAAAACAAGGGGGAGTGGAAATAGGGGAGGGAGGTGGGAATGGTTGGGGTGGTGGGGAGGGGTGGGGGGAAAAGGCAGAAAACTATACTTGAACAACAATAAAATTCAAAAGTATTTAATAAAAATAAATTAAATAAATAATAGCTTTGCTGGATTGAGTAATCTTGGATGAAGGTCCTTGCCTTTCATGACTTTGAATACTTCTTCCTTCTTGCCTGTAACGTTTCTTTTGAGAAATCAGCTGATAGCCTTGAGAACTCCTTTGTAGGTAACTCTTTCCTTTCCTCTTGCTGCTTTTAAAATTGTCTCCTCTTTAATCTTGGGTAATTTAATTATGATATGCCTTGGTGTGTGCTTCCTGGGGTCCAACATCTTTAGGACTCTCTGAGCTTCCTGGACTTCCTGAAAGTCTATTTCTTTTACCAGATTAGGGAAGTTCTTGTTTATTATTTTTTCAAATAAATTTTCAATTTCTTGCTCTTCCTCTTCTCCTTCTGGCGCCCCTATGATTTGGATGTTGGAACGTGTAAAGTTGTCCTGAAGGTTCCTAAGCCTCTCCTCATATTTTTGAATTCTTGTTTCTTTATTCTGTTCTGGCTGAATGTTTCTTTCTTCCTTCTGCTCCAAACTGTTGATTTGAGTCCTGATTTCCTTCCTGTCACTGTTGATTTCCTGTACATTTTCCTTTATTTCACTTTTCATAAACTTCACTTTTTCCTCTATTTTGCAACCATACTCAGCCATTTCTGTGAGCATCCTGATTACCAGTGTTTTGAACTCTGCATCTGGTAGGTTAGCTATCTCTTCATTGCTTAGTTGTATTTTTTTCTGGAGCTTCAATCTGTTCTTTCTTTTGGTCCATTTTTTAGTCTTGGGGCACCTGTTACATTATAAAGGGCAGAGCCTTAGGTATTCACCAGACCGGGGCAACCCATGTCACTGTGTTGTGTCACTGTATGTGGGGGAGGGGTCAGAGAAGGAATAATGCCACTTGTTCAGCTCTTGGCCAGGTTTTCAGTTACTTCCTCTGCTACCCACAAGCAAATTGGGAACTTGTTGTGCCGATTCCCAGGTGGCTGGGTTTATGTACATTCTAGGACCCTGTGTGTCTCTCCAGCAAAGTCTCCTGTGAGGCTGGGAGTTTCTCCAGCTGCTGCAACACTCACAGGTTTTTTCAGTCAGAGGTTTTGAGGCTTTATTTCCCTGCACTGGAACCCTGGGTTGCGAGGTCTGTCTCACTCCTCAGTAGTTCCTCCTGGTTTATTCGCACACAAATGTGAGACTGCCCACTCTGCCAGCCACTGCCCTGCCCACCCCAGTTCTCCAGCTGCCACCTTGCCTCAGGTCCTCTCTACCCCTTCTGCCCATCTGCGCCTCTCCTACCAGTCTGGATGAATGTTTCTTTTTTAACTCCTTGGTTTTTGGAGTTCCATAGAGTTTGATTTGGGAGCAGTTCTTGTTATTTTCTCTTTTTAAATTTGTTGTCCTTCTTTAGGTTGTGTGAGGTGGCAAAGTGTATCTACCTACACCTCTATCTTGGCTAGAAGTTAGAGTTTCTAAGCAAAACTTTGTTATAAATCGTGACGGGATGAAGTCCAATACTAAAAGACACAATTTCCAAGAGGCTTTCAAAAGCGATGAAAGGATCTAAATGTCGGTGTAAGAATACACATACACAGAAGAATTAACTCCTTTAAAGGTGTTTCACTCAATCCTTGTAAACTTCTTTTAGTTTCGATGTTCCCAACCATACACAAAAGTAGAGAGAATGTTACTACTATAAGGGACCCCCCCCAGGAAGTCATCAACATGTTTACTACCCTTGTTTTAGATTTCATAATTTATTTGATATTATTTTTATTGCTGGTGTATTTTTTTTTAATTTTTTTATTTATTAATTTTTTAGAGAGAGAAAGGGAGCAAGAGAGAGAAACTTTAATTTGTTATTTATTCCACTTAGTTGTGCATTTATTGGTTCCTTTTACGTATCCTGACAGGAGATCAAACCCGCAAACTTGGTGTATTGAGGCAATGCTCTAACCAAATGTATTACCTGGCCAGGTCCTGTCGGTGTGTTTTTTTTAATTATACTTTTTGATTATGCTATTACAGTTGTCCCAACTTGTCCCCCTCTGCCCCCTTCTACCCAGCACCCCCAACTCCCTCAAGGTATCCCCACACCATTGTTCATGTCCATGGGTCATGTGTGTATGTTCTTTGGCTACTTCATTTTCTATACTGTACTTTACATCCCATGGAAATTCTATAACTACGTATTTGTACTTAATCCCCTCATCTCTTCACCCATTCTCCAACACTCCCTTCCCCTCAGGCAACCATCAAAACCATCTCTGTATCCATGATTCTGTTTCTGTTCTTCCTGCTTGCTTAGTTTGTTTTTTACATTCAATTGTTGATAGACATGTATTTATTGCCATTTTATTGTTCATAATTTTGGTCTTCTTTTTCTTAAATAAGTCCCTTTACATTTCATATAATAATGTTTTGGAGATGATGAACACCTTTAGTCTGTTTCTTGTCTGGGAAGCTCTTTATCTTCCCTTCAATTCTAAATGATATCTTACTGGGTAGAGCAATCTTGGCTGTAGGTCCCTACTTTTAATGACTTTGAATATTTCTTGCCAATCCCTTCAAACCTGCAAAGTTTCTTTGGAGAAATCTGCTGACATTCTTATGAGAATGAGAATTCCCATAGGTAACTAACTTCTTTTCTTTTGCTGTTCTCAAGATTCTCTCTTTACCTTTAAGCTTTAGCATTTTAATTATGATATGTCTTGGAGTGGGCCTCTATGCTTCCATCTTGCTTGGGACTCTGTACTTCCTAGACTTGAATGTCTATTTCCTTCACTAAATTAGGGAAGTTTTCTTTCATTAATTTTTCAAATAGATTTCCAACTTCTTGCTCTTTCTTTTCTCCTTCTACCACCCCATGATGTGAATGTTGGAATGCTTGAAGTTGTCCCAGAGACAGCTTACCCTATCTTCATTTTTTTGTATTCTTTTTTTTTTTCTTGATGTTCCGGTTGGTTGTTTTTTGCTTCTTTAAGTTCCAAATCATTGATTTGATTCTCAGCTTCATCCACTCTATTGTTGTTTCCCTGTAAATTGTTCTTTATTTTAATTAGTGTGTCCTTTGTTTCTGACTGGATCTTTTTTATGCTGTTGAGGTCATCACTCCATCCTAATAACCAGTGTTTTGAACTCTGCATCTGATAGATTGCTTATCACCATTTTGTTTAGTTATTTTTCTGTAGTTTTGACCTGTTCTTTCAATTGGGCCATGTTTCTTTGTCTCATCATTATGGCAGCCTCCTTGTGTTTCTTTCTATGTATTAGGTAGAAGTGTTGTGACTCCCTGTCTTGGTAGTGTGGTCTAATGTGGTAGGTGTTCTAGAGGGTCCAGTGTCACAGCCTCCCCTATCACTCAAGCTGGGTACTCGAGGAGCTCCCTTTTGTGGCAGGGCTACCATCCCCTTGTAGTTGAGCCTTGATTCCTGTTGGCAGGTCAATGGTAGGAATTTACCCAGGCCAGTCATGTGTAAGGACTGGCTATGACCACTAACCACCAGCCTCTGCCCTCCATGGAGGATCAGCTGTGCAGGGGTAGGGTGGTGGTGCTGCAACGTGGTATGTAGCTGTCCACTGGGTGTGCAGTCTCTGGGGTTTCCTGGGTGGTGCAGGCCAATGTCAGCCCCAACCTGTGTTCTGCCCAGGGCCACCCTGCATGAACTATAAAGCAATCTGAAATGGTTGCTACTTTTGCTGGGCTTGGAGATTCCCAGGTGAAACCAAACTGTGAATCTAGGCTACCTGCTGCTAGTGCCAGGTCTGTATCACTTAGCAAGAGGCATGGGGGCTGTGTGCTCATTTAAGCCTGCCATTGCTTGTTTGATAGGATTTAGGAAGTTGTGCAGCATGAGCCAAGACCAGCCATTTATATGGAAAAGTCATGGTTAACAGTTTGGGTGGGCCTGTGAAGTCATGGAAAACAGTTTGGGCGGGCCTGTAAGTTGTGTAGAACAAGTCTCATGGGATCTCCAGGGCAGGGCAAACAGTGTTAGCCAGGTTGATGGAGTCTCAGATATGGCACCGGCCTGCCAGCTCTGTGGCTCTATGTGGGGAGGACTCAGCAAAGGGACAATGGCCTCTGCCCATCTTCCTATGTGGGAGAAAGCTGTCCCCCAGCTCCCACCTTGATGCCAGACACTTCAGTTCCTCCCTTTATGCCACTGGTGCCTTTCAAGCTGCTACCCTGGTGCTGGAGCTCAGAGGGAGTGAGTCTGAGTAAGTCTATGTGTGGGTTCTTTAAGGGGAACTTCTTGGAACTCCAGAAGTTTCTTCCACTAACTCAATCCCCACTGGTTTTTGCAGCTAGAAGGTATGGGGATTTATCTTCCTGGCACTGGAACCCTGGGCTGGGGGTCCTTGTGAAAGGCTGGGACTTCTCACTGATGAGCTATCCCTCCACCACATGTGGATGTGGGACCAGCCCATTCGGCATCTCTACCCCTTCTATCAGTCTGGATGGATGTGGTTTCTTTAATTCTGTAGTTGTTAGACTTCCATTCAACTCGATTTCTGATGGTTCTGAGTGACGGTTGTTCTATATTTTAGTTGTAATTTTGATGTCATTGTGTGAGGAGGCGAGCCGTGTTTACCTATTCCACCATCTTGACCAGAAATCCTGCTGGTGCATTTTCAAAGAGAATCCTTATGTCATGTTATTTCATCCTAAATACAGTAGTATACATCAAAATACAAGAGGAATGTTTTCTTATGTAATCATAACGCAATAATCGTGCCTAAGTTTGTTTAAGTTATCTTGTCTCAAGTCATCATGGGTTAGTAATTATCATTTTCTTATCTTTAGTTGATTGTTATCTTTATTTTACCCCTTTCTCCTTTATAGGCATCCCCTCAATTATCAAAAGAAATCCTACACTTAATTAAGTTATTTTTAGCATATCCTTGGGACCCTGCCGATGCCTTTCTCTGGTGGTATGTTATTCAGAATCTTACACCATTTCTTATTCTGCACTGCAATTGGTGTGGTACAAGAAAATTAAATTTAAATATTGCTCAAATTCCAAAGTTTGTAGAGTGACAAAATACTCTAGTTGACTTATAAAATAAAATGAATCCATAATCTAGCTATGATAGCGTTGAGTAATCTGATAAGTAATGTCTAAGATGTTTTTCCTGGAATCCTTTGTTTGCAAATACATAAAACCAACTTTGGCCAAATAAAGTCAATAAACAAATATGTAAAATTAAAAAGTAAATAATTAGAAGGAAAGGTTTAAAAAGAACAAGAATCTGACACTCTGGAGGAAGAGAGTTCAGTGGAGCAGAAGCTTGTAGTAATGCTCTCCAGAGCACTGAGACGAATCAGCTCTGTGTATTTTCCAACTTTATATCACTGTGCTCACGGTATTAGCCTATGGCATGTGCTTACTTCTTGGTGAAGTCAGGATCCCTTAAAACTAGTAGTCCCCCCAAAACCAAACATAATGAGATAGAGGTGGTTTCTCAAGAAAAGTCAGATATTGATTTAAAAAAAAGAAGAAGAAGAGGAAGCGGAAGAAAAAGAAGAAAGAGGAGAAGGAGAAGAAGAAAAAGGGAAAGGAGAAGGGTGGAGGCCTGGTGGACACATTCAAGTGTGTCAAGGATGAGAATACAGAGACCCTTCCTTCCTCTCTTCGATGACTATCTGTCCTTCAGCTTTTATTGGTGGGTCATTGAAAACCAGGCTTTTCTCACTAACTCTGACTTTGTTCTCTTTTCTATACCTATGTACCACTATTAAGAACTGTTCCTCTTCCTGGATCCCCTTACTCCATGTCCCCTTCCTCAAAAATCAGTATTCCAAGTACCTATTACAGCCAACCTGGCAGAACTAACGAGTCTGTGCACCTGATTTCACCCTGCTCTCTTTTTTTCAGCTGTTAAGAATGGATTAAAACTTTCAGTCTAATTAAAAGTCTTCATTTCCTTTTTGGCTCATACTTTTGCCATTCCCTCTGCCCTTTCTGCCAGAACTATCCCCTTCCATACATGCACACTTTACTCACTCACGAGTTTTGTCAGCACCTCATATGGCACAAAGTAGGAATACAATGAATATTGGAATTTCATTGGGCTATAGGAAATTTAGCACTGTATAAGTTTGCTACATAATGAAAGAGTTTGGAGACTATTGATCTAAAGTATATAGCATTTTCCATTTAGGGCCAAATATATCCATGTTTAAGGGGATAAAAGGAAGTGAGGCAGTTTATGAATTATTTCAATTTCCAAGTGAAGTAGTTTCTTCTATCTGATTTGCCCACTAAAAGATGGCACCAGGCCCTTTATAATTAAGGTATTTTAGAGTGCCTAGGAGATTAGTTCATTCAGGATCTACTTTCATTCAAGCTTGTCTTTTGAATGTTCTCGACTCTTCTCTTTGCCTTTATAGTCCCCATTTCCCAGGGAGGAAAATTCTGATTGCTCATTGGCTGCTCGAGGCACATCCTGAAAAACTGCTGGGTCAGAAAAGGTCATGTTTCAACAGCAACTTCTTCCAGCCTCCAGGCCAGGCTCCTGGGATTTCCTGCTTCCTTCTGCCCAACTTCTCTTTCTTCTTCACTATTCCTAAGAAATTACTTTCTATCTTATCTCATATTTCAAGCCCTGACTTAAATCCAGTACGCTATTAATTTTTAAATATGCGTATTATTGAAATTGTCTATACTGGACGCCATCACTTAGTTTGTTCAAGGGGGGGAAAAGGAAGAAAGAAAGGTCAGAGTAACTGGAAACTAGTCCAGGAGGGAAAAGGTGTAATATGAGCTCATGTAGGCCTTATGGTCTGGGTGAAAGGTTTTTGAATTTTACACTAAATGTAATTAGGGACTATGGTAGAAATCTATTTAGAGGAGGAAAAACTCCCTCACCAGACTGCCCCCCATCCTAAAGCCTATGTGACCCCCACACCTGTGACACTTTATAGTGTCCCTACCTCTGGTTCATGAGAGTCACAATCATATGTATATGAATATGAAATTTTATGTATGCAGACTATACAGTAGGAGGAGATTTGATTAGTCAGGAGTTAAAATCCAAATATGAACCTTTTGCTAAGGTAAAGGGCCTAGAGAAAACAAGCAAATAATAAAGAAAGAAATCTTACCTTATGAATATCAAGTTCCCACACTGTGATTGCATAAAAAAGTTTCAGCCAAGGTTACCTTCACCTGCTTCAATTGTTCCCTACTAGAGTCCCTCAGACCTCCTTAGAGAAGCCTGACCTCTGGTTTACCTGCCAACAAGCCCAGAGCTGGCCTGGATTTTGTCCCACTGTCACCAGAGTTAAGCGGGTTAACACCAGACATCTGGTTGCTTGCTTTGCCCTCTCTCCATCTATCTCCAGCTCCTGGTCTGTCAGACTATCAGACCAGGGTTAAAGCTGGTCTTCTCGGGGCTGGGCTATGGGAGGAGGCTCAGAGAAAGACAGCGGGTGTATAATCTGACCCCTGATTAGTCTCAGAGTGAAAATAAGATAGAGCTTAGGGGGAAAAAAAAGAAACCTTAGTTGGTGGATAATTACATTCTATTTAAACCCAGTACAAAAGTCATTAGAGACATTATTAATTTCCACAACAGCATGCTTTTCTAGCTGTGAACCTTACTCTCTTTTGCCTTTGCAAGCACTTTTTCTTCTACCTATATACCCCCACGTTGCTTATATGAAAGCCTCCTTCAGGCTTACTTCTTGTTAAGCCTAAACTCATCTTTCCTTCTCATTACTGCCCACACATACACACTGTCTTTAATAGACCTCAACTGGTTTCATGTCCAGGGAAGTTTACCTCCTAAATTTTTTCCCCCTAGGTTCTCATTATCAACAGCTTAGGTCAGGATCTCACCATTTCTCTCCTGGACAGTTGCAATGCCCTCCTCACTTGATTCCTTCCTGCCGATCTGGTCTCTGCAGGACCACTTCTCCAGAGAAATCTCTTTAGCAGCAAATCTGTTTATAGCGTGGCTCTCTCTAAAACCATTTCAAAGTTTCTGCAGTAGCCACAGGACAAAATGCAGGTGTCCATGCTCTGTCCCCTTCTCTGCCCTCCTCCAGTCCCCAGCATGAACTTTCAGCCCCAGCCGTACCAAAAATACTTTAATGCCCCCAATATGCCTTAGGCTCTGATAACTCTGAGCCCTTGGCTATGGAATTTCTCATGGTGACACTTCATTGTCTACCATTGTACACACCTCCAGAGGCAACACCAGGGCCACCTGCTCTGTGAAGGCTTCCACCATTCCACCACACTACGGTTTTCCTCAGTGCTCTCACGGTAGCTAGTCAATGCTTCTTCATAACATTTATTGCTCTTTCTCCATGCCATTCATCTCAGTGGTGTGGAAGCTGCTCTAATAAAGGGACTCTGTAGTCTCTTCATTTTAGTACCCCTAGTAAGTAGCACAGAACCTGGAATATTACGGGCATTATGGCGTAGTAAACGAGTGAGTGAGAACAGAATGGAGAGAAGCTATTCTACACGTGTAAAAATCTGTTAAGCTAGAGCACAGAAACAGAAATCTAGTCTGGACTTCCTTGTTTGCAAATCACACAAATACAACTTAAATTAGCTTAGGATAAAAGGAAGATTTATCAGAAAGACACTGGAATATCTCAGGTAATTGAAAAAAGAATTTGTCCACAGAATCGTGAGGAAGAAAACCTAGGAAGCGATTCAGTCTGCACAATACCTGAAACAGGGGTTGGTTTGCCACTGGTACATGTCTGTGTGTTTCCCCCGGCCATCGCTGCTGGTCATGACTCTCTTCCTTCTCACTGTGACCTTTTTTCCCCAATTCAGTGGTTCTTATCACTAGCTGCATGTTCTAGACCGGGGGAGTTTTAAAGAGATATTGACACCTGGGTTCCAGCCTTGGCCAAATCAATTAGAGTTTCTGGGGATTGACTGGGACCAAAGCATTTTTTTTAGATTCCAGAGGTGATCCAGTAGGATCAGTGTTGGGAACTACAGATTCATGTGTGGGAAACAAAGTAGCCAGTAGCTCCTGGGTTTCAGATCCCATTCCCACAGCTTCTTTCTCAGGACGAAAACAGACTGGCTCTCAGTTCTCATTCAAAAATTCCCACAGAAGGAATCTTTCTGGCTTAGGTTGGGTCTAGTTGTCTGTACTGGATCCACCAATAATGGTCAGGTGTGTGGGGTCACATTAAATATGGCAGTTATGCTGACCCTTAGGTTGGAGAATGTGTTTGAAGCAGTAATCATTCTAAAGAATGGGGATGACATTTTAGAAGGGGGCGTGTAACCTGTAAAACAATATCTAATATGTGTATAATAACATAATATTTAGCGCAAAATTAAAATTCATTAGGGTAATAAACATGTGCTTGTTACTTGCTTGTTAGGTGAATGAATGATAAAACATTGAATGATACAGTTAATCAGTATTGTATACCTTAGGATTTAGATATAAAAAATAACTATTTCCCATAAATGATATCATTAGTAGTACTATTACACAATCCTAGTAAGTTTTGTTTTTTCCTTAGTTGTCTAGCAATGTCAATGCTACAAAGTTTTATTTGTTTGTTTAGTATCAATTTACTTTAATCTTGTTTATACACAAAAACAAACAGGCCTAATTTTGCCATATGAGCCAAAGTGTCAAGTTTCAGACCAAGGGGGGAAAAAAAAGGCTAGATGGTAGGTGTAGTGAGAATAAACCCTGAATCCTGGCATTTGGGCATCTTGGAATGGTTGGAGTTCAGAAGCATGGGAAGATATTTTTATTTATGTTCAGGCAGCAAAATGAAGGACAAGGAGAAGCTGCAGGAAAGGAATTTGCCAGCAGGTAGATCTGTACTTGGGCAGAGGAGGTGCCACATTCCAGGGCTGATATTAGAAAAAGCCAGAGGTGTCTAGACACTCCCGTCTGCCCCTAGAAACCTCTCTGGGGAATGGAGAACTCAGAAATATCTGGAAGGGAGACAACAGTATACACTATCTGGCCAGTTCCTTCGCTATTCCATTTCACATGTAAGAATTTAAATATAAATTCGATGGGAATTGTTAACAGTGGTTGCCTCTGGAAATCTTAATCAGGGGATCTTTTGCTTTTTGCTTTATTTATTTATCTCTGTTTTTTATTGTTTTATAATGTTCAGTGTATAACATCTTTAAACCAATAAAAGTGTAAATGAAAGGCTTTTTAAAAACAAAAAATGCATTATAACAGGAATGTCAGAGTATAAAGTTTTTACACGTCTTAGAACTTAGAAAAAGAATCCTGTTTTTTAAAAAATACGCGCTATAGTTGTTGTCTTGACTAAATAAAGTACACTGGGTCTGTACTTAGAAAAAAACCCTCTGGGAGAGGGATGGCAAAGAGAACTTTTACTGGGTATGTTTTTGATTTGTTTGTGGGAGGAGAACCCATAGACGGCTGAGGAGAAAGGGGTTTATGAACTAGGAGGGGAAGCTGCGAGGGAGAAGGCCAGGGGTGGAATCTTAGCTTGTACACTTTTGTTTTTCCCAAAGCCAGCGGAGTGGCCCTTGGTACCGGCAGCCATCTAGCTCTGAAAAATAAAAGCTGTTTAGGTATTTCATGCCGTTTACAGGGAGCACTGATTTCAGTCCCTGGTGCTGAGTTCCCTGGGGACGCAAACAGAACTTTCTCAGTGAAAGGTTGGCACGTTAGAAATTCATTCCTGCCTTTTTTCCTGCGACTCCCTCCCGGACCTGGGGCATGGGGTAAGATAGACGGTTATTATTTGTGCCATAATGCAGGAGATCTACTGTGGGAATTTAAATTCTACTGTGTATTTTTAAAATGATTATAAAAAGACATTCAGGTACAGCAGGCCTCTTGCTTCTTTTATAAAGGTTTAAGCAAATAAGCAAACAAACGACTGGGCTGTTGTTATTTAATCCGAGTCCCCAAGGCCCAATACTTCCTCTGAATACATACATATGAGCTCCTTGGCTTCAGTGGGAGTCATGACTCACAGCTGATGGCAGAATCGGCCCTTTGAATTCTTGCAATGGGGCTTTCAGAAGGAAAGAAGGAACATGAATAAAGAGAAAAATCTCGAATTTTATTCAAGGCTAAGTTATTGAGGTCTATAATTCTTCATATCTGCTCACTCACCCAGCCCAAGAAGGCTCTTCTTGCCCACCTCCACTGAAGTGGAAACCATTATTGCTCAAAGTTCCACATCTGAAGAAGCAGATGATTTAGCAAACACCTTCCCACAGATATTTTTAAGATACTTGCCTCCTTCTTGATGAGTCAAGTTTTCTTTCCAACTGCTCTCTTCCTTGTCAGAGTGCCAGTTCCACTTCCAGTATTGTTCTGCTTAGGTTGCTGGGAGGCAAACGAGAGGCAGGGGAAATACAGTCCTGGGAGAGGAAGGAGGGGTCAGTGGGCCACGTAAAGCCTGGAGAACCTGGCTGGGGGGGAGGTAGATTTAGAAAACCTAGAGGAAAATGCTAATGTGGGAGATAAAATAAGAGCACTCAGGAGAAGATGGTAGAGATGAAGAGTTCAAGGGAGAAAAATGAAGACAGAAAAACAAGAATGAAAGGATCTGTATAGATGACCGGAGTACATACTAAGAAAGAACATGGTCTCATTTTATTTTAGAATAAGTTGGTATAGACACCTGAATTATTGCGTGAGTTGCACTTCTGCCCTTTCTTTGGCTCTCTGAGCAGCACCATGGAGGTGGGCAAGAACAAGTGCCTTACAAAAGGTGGCAAAAGAGGACCCAAGGAGAAAGTGGTTGATCCATTTTCTAAGAAGATTGGTATGATGTGAAAGCACCAGCTATGTTCAATATTAGACATAATGGAAAACACTAGTCACAAGAACTCAAGGAACCAAAATCGTATCCCATGGTCTCAAGGGCTGTGTGTTTGAAGTGAGCCTAGCTAATCTGGAGAATGATGACGTGGCATTTAGAAAATCCAAGCTAATTACTGGGGCTATTCAGGGCAAAAACTGCCTGACTAATTTCCATAGCATGGACCTTACCCATGACAAAATGTGCTTGATGGTAAAAAAATGACCGACAACGACCGAAGCTCACGTTGTTGCGAAGACTGCCAATGGTTATTTGCTTTGTCTATTGTGTTGGTTTTCCTAAAAAATGCAACAATCAGATTCGTAGAACCTCTTAGGCTCAACATCACAGGTCCATCAAATGCAGAAGGAGATGATGGAAATCATGACCTGTGAGGTGCAGACAAATGACTCAAAAGAAGTGGTCAATAAACGTATTCCAGATAACATTGGAAAAGACAATGATCCATTTATCTGCTCCATGATGCTTTTCTTAGAAAAGTCAAAATGCTGAAGAAACCCAGGTATGAATTGGGAAAACTCATGCATCTTCATGGTGAAGGTAGAGGTTTTGGGAAAGCTACTGAGGATGAGACAGGTGCTAAAGTTGAATGAGCTGATGGATATGAGACCTAGTCCAAGAATCTGTTTAAAACATGGGCATTAAGTGGTGGCAAATAAAAAAAAATCCTATTTGTGAAAAAAAAAAAGAAAGAATAAGGTGTTATATATTTTGCCCCTAAGTTTCTCTTGATCACTTTTTATTGACTCTTATTTAGCAATGTTACAAAGTATCAATAAATATAGACATCACCTTCATTTTTTCTATAGAGTAAAATAGTTTACTGGCCATGTTCTAATAGAGATAGGAGTGATGGAGATAGGTTAATTAAAGGAAAGAATGAATTAAAAATTAATTTTCATTTGCATTAAAGTATGAATACTTTATATTAATTATAACTACCCAGTTTTAAAAAATATTGAGATAATATTGGTTTATGGTGTTATATTAGATTTAGGTGTGCAACATTATAATTCGTCCTCTGTGTACAC